>VYYI01001032.1:0-22801 GCA_021029175.1 Bilobella aurantiaca
GTTTGGAAGTTTTAACTCAACTAATGTGTACGTTTATTATTGTATTTGCAATAACATTTAGGGTAAATGGTAGCTGGATAGAGGTAAACTAGTTTGACCAATATTGAATAAGTGAAATTTATGTGTCGAATTTTGTGTGTACTAGAACACAAATATGATGAAAAAGTTAAGCGTAAGTGGAGTTTTGAAGTTTAAACTCAACTAATGTGTACGTTTTGTATTGTATATGCAATAACATTTATAGTAAATAAAACGTTCTCGAGTTATTGGCCAAAAACTGAGGTCAGTTTTTTTTATATATTTTTTTCGTTTTTTGCATTTTATTCAAGAACCCGAATAGCTAAACCTTAGCTTGATGCTTCGTTCTGAAAAGTATGGATGACATTCTCACCAAATTTCAACCCTGTACGACAATTAGGGAATAAGCTAGAGAGAGTCAAAGTTTAAAATTGAAACGCTTCTAGCTCCTAATTCCTTGGTCTGAATAGGACCAAGTCATAACTTATCGACGCAAAATTTTGTCTAGTTTTCAAAACGGTCAACGGTTTTTTGATCGCTTGAAGCGTTCTCAAGTTATCGGCCAAAAACTAAGGTCAGTTTTTTATATGTTTTTTTTTCGCTTTTTGCATTTGATTCAAGAACCCGAATAGCTAAAGCTTAGCTTTAGGCGTCGTTCGAAAGGTATGGATGGCATCTACATTCTCACCAAAATTCAACAGTGTACAACAATTAGGGAATGAGCTAGAGAGAGTCAAACTTTAAAATTGAAACGCTTCTAGCTCCTTATTCCTTTGTTATACTAGGACTTGGGGATAACCAGTCCACGCAAAATTTTGTCTAGTTTTCAAAACTGTCAAGCGTTATTTGTTGCCTCAAAACGTTCTCGAGTTATTGCCCAAAAACTAAGGTCAGTTTTTTTTATATGTATTTTTTTCGTTTTTTGCATTTTATTCAAGAACCCGCATAGCTAAAGCTTAGCTTTAGGCGTCGTTCGAAAGGTATGGATGGCACCTACATTCTCACCAAATTTTAACCCTGTAGGACAATTTGTAAATGAGCTAGAGAAAGTCAAATTTTAAAATTGAAACGCTTCTGGCTCCTTATTCCTTTGTTATACAAGGACTTGGTCTCGAGAACGATTAATTAGATACCTATCCGAGAGTTGGACTCTAGCCAAAAACTTAGCGCTTTGGGAACTGGCGGCACAGCCCCAGGGTTGCGTCACCTAGACAGTGGGCCTCACGTTTGCTAGGGTCATTCGCCCGCAGTCGCAGTCGCACGTTCGCATCGACTGAGGTGGCAATTGCCATATACACATTAAATGCACATGCCACGGTGCCCTAGACCACGATGAACACTTAATCGCGTATTTTGAGACGCGAAACTGAAACGCAAAAGCTAATCGGGAAAACTATTTATCGCGAAAACTTGAAACAAATTAACGCGCCATTTGCTTGAGTTAATTAAACAATCCCATTGTTACGCGATAGGGTTTTCGCACATTTAAAAAAACTCAATAACAACGCGCCGCAAATGCTGTAACCCTAGCAGGGATAGATGGGAAATTACTTTTTTCTTTCCGAAAACCAAACGAAATTAAAATCGCTCAAAAACGAAAATGACGCAAAACAAAACTCGCGCCTTATTCATGGCATTATGGCCATAAACAAACTAAACAAAACTAACAAAATTATTGAATTTAACTTTATTCAGATAAAGGATAAGCCTTTGAAACAAAATCCCGATGTCGCAGTGCGCCGCGAACGAGGTTGTGACTGACCTTTAACAAAAAAAAAGTCAAATTTTGAAAAAGTTGCAAATTGAAAACGAGAAATTTAGAGCAAAAGCACGTGAAAAAAGCAGTGAGCAGAGGGTGGGAACCGCCCTTAACAAAAAAAAATAAAAATTTTGAAAAACTTAGGTTAGGTTTAGAGGCCTAACAATGTTTAGGCCTATGGCCGAGAAAGGGAAGGGGAGGCCTTTAAGGGAAAAGCCACTACTGGCCTTGCGCCATTCCTGGTGCCTGTGCCACTCCTGGCACAAGCCTTTCCAGGCTTAAGGGACTTAAGGGTAAATGGGCACTTGACCTGAGGGCATCCTGTTGGATGGAGATGGCTGTTTACCACGGCGAGTCCTGCTCCTTGGCCATGGAGCTTCCTTCCTCTTCGGTGGTTGGATACCATCTGAGGAGGATGAGGCGAGTGGCAAAGATCCTCTCTCCTTCCTTCGTGCCCAACCACAAGGGATTAAGCGTGGTGCACACCGCGAGTTAGGTGGCGGCGTTGCATGCCGCGTCTTGGCCCTTATGGGAATTTAACTAAACATATGTGTGAGGTAATACCTCACATGTACATGGAGATGAAAGCGTCCATGAGCTAGACGACTCAGCGGCGGAATATGGTGGTACTCTGCAAGCTTCACTTGGAGACACTCCCTTAACTTTGGGCAACATCATCAAAGCATTTGACTATAAGTTTCTGAGAAGCCCAGATGGAGCCATCATTTGGGAGACGGAGGCCTACGTGAAGGCTTTGGTAGAGTATGCACATTTGAAGGATGTACAGTACTGGAGGTGCTTGGTTGTTGGAAACGTGGCGGAAGCTGATGCAGAAAGTAACCAATACGGTGTTTGGGCTCTAGCCCAATTGTACGAAGAAAATATGAAACGCAAACAAGATTCAAGCATTCCAAAAATTTATCCAAGCAATGGCAGAAGGTCAAAGGCTATTGAGAAGATCACTAATCGACGTAGCCATCTATCCGCAAAGGCTGGAACTAAGAAAAAAAAGGGCTACTTCGAAAGACGCTTTAGTTTTTACAGAATTGACCTGCGCAATATTGTGCAAACTTTATGGTAAATTCTTTGGCTGTTTATTTGACTGTTTTTTTGTTCGTTTCGTTAACCAAACAACAAAACTTCCGATGTGAAAGAGATATTATTTCATTTTTTTAGCTGCCCTTTTCGACTGTATATTAGCTCATACATTGCATTCTCAATTTAACTTTCTGGATTTCTCCTAAATTTCGACCATGTAGAAATGTTAGGGGCCGAGTAGATCAATTAGTAGAAGACTCGTTGAATTTTTTAAATTGCTCGATTGAACGTTCAAAGTTCAAACGTGCAACTTTCTAAGATTTGCACGTCATGCGCAAGCATTAAGCATCATCATTTTATTGATTTGGTACATTTTTTACCTTCAAGACCCGCATCAATAGTTTAGTTTGTGTATTAATTTAAACTGAATAAGCATTTTCTATGCCAATACTTAAAGTATCCATTCATAAATGCCCTTCCTATTCACACTTATATTTTATACATAATAATAAATTAAGTCTCAACTATTTTAATTGACAAATAAGCACAATACAGCCGAATTCGAAGCTCGACTGTGACTGTTTAGGTTTAGGTTAAGGTTAGTTAGGTTAAACCTAACTAAATCAAGGCCCACTTAACTAAATATAAATGTGACCGCTTAGGTACTATGTATTTCGGATCAGCGTTTCAAAGAGATGCCTTATTTTGCCATCCCTTTAAAGGTGGCCTTTGCAAAAATAACTGGCGAACTGTTAATTTAATAACAATAGTTAACACTACGTTGGATGAAATAGATAAGTTTCACATTTGTTCACGTCACCGGGAGCTTAGTTAGTTTTAGCTTAGATTTCTTTTAAAATAGCTGCCAAATGAAACAACAAATATTGCTACTATTAATAGTAATTTAATGAAACAGTTTTAAGAAATTCTGGCAGGTAAAAATACATTGGTAATTACTATCAAGTAACTTATTATCAAGCTTATCTCTAACATTGAGGACAAAGTTTTTAAACTGACAAAAATATGTTGTGTTATACATTATTGCACAAAAATGTTACCCAATAACTTGAAATTCCGTAAAATTGGTAAGGTTTAGCATACTTTTAGACAATTACATCAACAAAAATAAAGTATTCGAAAGTCAACAATTAAATTATGTTCAAAAACGATAGACTTATTTGGAAAGACTTTAGCAAAAAAAATATTCTTGGCACTTCAGTTGGTTATTATAATTTTTCATTTTTTCTACTGACTTACTTTACTGGCTACAGGCTAAACTTGTTTGTCCATATAAATCCAATTGTCAAACGAAGTGTCTTGCTTTTTCGGCACACCACTTTGCGACTGCAAAAATGCCTGATGAGACATCATAACATCATCGAGCTCTTTGGGAGACAATTCAAGGACGTTACCCGCATGGCTATGCGAAGGTTGACTAAGTTTGATATCGTTGGCATCGGCGACAGTTTGCATCAGTCGGTTCTTACTATCGTCTCTCAGCAACGCCTTTTTCTCACAAGTAGTTATCACGTGACCCATATCAGATGCATTTACGTCAGGGATTGTCGTAGATAGTTTGGGAAACATTTCATTTATCTCATTCATCGGGATGTGTGCGATAGATTTTTGACTATCTATTATCTCTTTGTTTTCGAATTCTTTACCAGTCACACATTTTTCCGCTCTGCGTATTATTTCTTCTACTGTATCTTTTGCCACTCGATCAATGTCATGCTTTGGAACTTGCAATTCTCTACCATTTTCTTCTTTCATAAGAATATTATCTGACGTAGTGTTGTGTTTGTTCATTAGAATAGCATGTGCTGTCGAGTTGCCTTCAATTAATGTTTCCGACGAGCTTGAGTTAGATGACGATAATTTTCTAGATGTAGTATTCTGACGGGAAGTTTTCAAAAGTTCATCAGATAGATGGCTAAGGTCTGCCACAGCCTTGACAACACCTAGATGATCGGCAGGTTTGATTGGCTGAAAGTCGAGTGATTTTGCTCGATCAAATTCACTGATTGATTTGATTTGCGTTGGAACAAGGTCATTGATTGAAGCACTACGCACATTTTCCATTCCGAAGTTGAGAGTCGGCCACACGTCTTGCGAAAGCATGTTGTCGGGAATCGTACAATTACTTTCTGCATTTTCGGGAGGCGTTGGTGCTTTCCTTTTTCCTTTCCGCGTCTTTTTAAAAGGCGGTTCCTCCTGCTCTCCTACTAAATCATTCGTAACAAAATGCTTCAGTTCACTTTGCTGTATTTCACTATTCTCTAGATGTGATCTTTCTTCCAAGTTGTTTGTGCTTTTATTCTGACATTCGACACCTTTTTTAGAACTGATTGGCAATACTTTTGGAGGAGACATTCTATCCTTTAAATTCAAACAGCTCTGAATACTTTTCGAAACTAAGTTGTTTCCCGAGGGCTTATCAGGGTTAGTCAAGGTGGATGGCTTCCCATCATCATTGATTTTTCCAACTGAAACAAGAGCATCGGAGGATTCATTTCCACTTGGATAATGAACACCACCTAAGTTTGATTCAAATTCATTTTTTCTACTTTCCGAATCAAGATTGTATTGCTTGGTTTTATGGAATAGGCGGATATGAAATTTAGACTTGAAAGTCGATTCACCATCATTTTTGCAATTTTCCAAAGGCGGATCAGAAAATTTTGTAGCCTCATTGGAGTTCTCCGGCAAATCATCAATTTGTATTATTCTGGACGAGTTAGGCATAATAATGTTTGATTCCTTGTCGAAACCATTTATTCCATCCGCACTCTCAGACAATTTAGCCGAGCTCAGACGGCGTTGAGGCACTTGTGGAGTTGGATTCACTTCTATTTCAGTAGGAGTAGCATTGCTAAGGGACAATTTTTTTTTGCTGGAATCTGCTTTTGAATCTGGTATTTGAACATGCTCTAGTAGGTTAGATGGTTGCAATTCCATGTGTTGTAGTACGCTGTCCGGTATATCTGTGCAACTGATTTTACTTTTTTGTGGGCGGAGGATTTGTATTGCAACGCTTGCAAGTTTGCCCACTTCTAAATTTTTCGCAAGGTGCATACTCTCTGGAGATGCCGCTTTGACATGCTCCAAATTTTGTTTTTCTGTCGTTCTCACCGTTTCATTTGTCAAAACACGTGTCGTGTCTGGTATTACCGCAACCTATGACCCAAAAGAACACTTGTTAAAATATTAAGCTTACTACCGTAAATACCCATTCAAACGCGCAGTCCCCAATAAACGGGCAGAGTAAAATTTCACAGAAGAAATAAACGCGCATCCCTAATAAAGGCGCTTGGGTCTTATATTATTGACCGGGCAAAAATGCAGCAGAATCATTGAGGACATGCAGGAGAGTTCAAAATATTGTTCTAAATTGTCCAATGCAAATTAAAACTTTCAATAGATAAAAGGAATCAATCGAATAAAAAAAATGTTTGACTTAAAATTTTGCAATTAATTGGCGTAAGTCCTACACGTGAAAAGGAGTAGGACGAGAATAAGCGGTCATATTGATTGATATAGTTCAAACATGCTGAAACCAATTTGGAAATTTGGTTTTTTTGAAATTTTTGAAACCTTTATTTCTTACTTTTAGCAATTGAGGTAAAATATTTAAAAACTGGTCTAAGTTAAAGTTATTTAACGCGCTTAATAGTATGACTTTACGTCGAATCTTTTACAAATTGTACCGAACAAAACAGAACCAACTCGCTGTGTTCAATTTTACCTTTTGAATTTTAATGTCCGGCTCAGTTGATTTTTGAAGACCATATTTTCCCCTAGTGAGGGCCAACTGCACTTCGTATGGTGACGCAACTCCTAAAATTGAAATTGCGTCCTCGGCTAGAATGTCATCAAATGACACGCAGAGTGATCGAATCTTGTCTCCCGATGCCATTTCACGGCACTCTGCAGCAGGGCCCCTTTGCATCACTTCTTTGATGTAAACTCCGTTCTTAGCAGAGCCATCAATTGAGAACCCCAAACCAGTGAAGTCGCGTCCCTTTAAGTTCACGACATACTGCGTTGGGAATGTTCCAGAGGCCTTTGTGTTGCGGTCAACGTCCTTGATTTGACTTGGAACAAAAGGGAACCGCTTCCAAGAGGAATTTTTACTGGAACCCTGAAAGTAGTCCAACGATTAGTGTAGGTTGGGGATTTTTTTTTTAAAAGTCGTGACGGAGCGTAAGTGCGTGACAAGTGAACTCTTCTACGTATTTCTCCTTTACCACTATCATATTATCTTTAGTTAAGTAAAAAAAACATTTAAGGGCGAAAATTTGCGAAGCGAACACGCACTTGCAATGGGGTTCAGATCGCACACATCAACTTTGAAACCAGAATTTTCAATTTGGTGTACAGCTGAAAAATATAATTTTTGAAGTTGAAAATATTGACAGTGACAGTGACGTAAGCGAAATACAGTCAAAAGACGGGCTTGTTTTGTTTTTTATTATAAAGGTTCCCACAATTGTTGCAAACTTCTGGTAGCTTGACATACATTTTTGTCTTCTTGCGGTATTGATGCGTCACATTTCGGAGATAATTGATTCATTGGACTTTGTGCTAAATAAAAAATGTAATTAGAATTAGATCCTTGTGAAAATTAAAAATATATCAATATAATATAAAAAGTAGTTAATGTGTGTGAACTTTAAGACATTTGGGTGCATTAGGCTTACCACGGAGCGGCTGTCCTAATTTGTCACATGCGTCTTCCTTGAAACCGATATTTTCATATCCCTTCTCTCCGCTTTCTACCAAAACTAAATCACGTAACGGGTTTTCTGCAAAAAGTTGACTATACATCAATATAGGTAATTTGTGGTAAACCATTTATCCCGTTATCAATATTTTGTTTATATATATATTTGTATTATGAGTGAATCATATCTAACCAACTACAAAAATTTTATTATTTATAGTTTATCGCGATTCGACAGAGCTAAAACTCAAACTACTTTAACAAAGACATTATTATTCCCAGCATATGTTCGAGAAGTTGAAATTGGTTAATAAATTGCAAAATTATGCTTAACCTTCCTCTCAGTAATTCATTGCATAACTTTCCCAGGAAGGTTAATTTAGTAAATATCCCTAACAAGAAAACACTGGACATAGAAACATGCGAAGGAATTTTCAGTCCGAAACAGAATTAGCTGCCATAACATTATGGCAAAACTAGCCAGGCCGTTATCAATTTTCAAAAGAATCATTTAGCGTATTATTTAATGTTTCAGACCTATTTAAATAATTTACATTTATTGTTGTCAATTTACAGTTTTCTGGTTTGGACTAATAATTGAAAATTCATGACTCGTCTTTTGTCCTCGGACGGGGTGTTTGGCTTATTTATTTACTACTACTACTATAAATTTTAAATTATAAAACAACATTTTAATACAATCTACGGTACATACACCTGTAAATCCAAACAAGGAAAGCTATAGTCTGCACTTACGCTTTGATTTCCTGCGTTTCCAGACAAAATGAGCAAGAAGCATAGTGACGACTGTACATGCAAACGTTGCGAGAACTGAGGCAGCAATAACTCCGCCGCCGTAGCACGTTTCCATGATGCTTTCTAGTGACAAGCATTCACGGCATCCCTACAACAAATATGAAATATTATTGCCACAACATTGATCAACAATATTGTTTAAACAAGTTTCCAAAATTCTCATGACCTCAGGCATGAGAACAATTAGGTACTCTTAAATGCATTTAAAAATTAGAGTAATCTATAACGAGAATTTTTGTTCTGCCAAAATTTAGATCATCTAATCGTAGATGCTCAGCTAAAAAAAATGTTCAAAGTCTTCACATTTTTCTCTTACGGTGAAAGGAAGCTTGTCTTTGCATTTTATTTCCACCTGAGCAAAAACATTAAGCGAGGACAGTAAATATTAATTTCAGTAATACTTCAGTTTCACTTATCTGCTAAAATTAGAGGGCAAAATACACTTGAAAAGTTGAAGCTTTTGTATAACTAGGTGCAAAGTTGTGTAACAAATGTAGTAATTGCAACAATTGTCATATTTTGCCTGCAAAAGGCTGCACTCCGGAAGCTGAGATGCGGATGGATGAGAACGGAAGTAGATTTGGATAAAATAGGATCTGGCCCTATTTACTGTTGCAAAAATAATTAGCTCCAGAGTAACAACCTGGATTTCTCTAACATAACAAAATAACAATTTGCCTCACAATTACAATCTATTGATTTTGGTGGCATGCAGCGTAGTTTTGAATTGACGTAGTATTTTAAACTTTTATACTTCAAATCTATAACTATAATTACTTACGAGGAAGTAATTCAACGGAAACCTCCAATACAAATTTTGGAGAACGGTGTAAAGTGAATTTTTAGTAGATGATGACAGACTTGAGAAAAAAATAATTCACCAATTTGAATGTAACTGATATCTAATATAAGCCAATTAGGTTTAGTTCCTAATGGATATCAGTTAGTCACGTCAATCTCAATTATCCATGTTTCTAATTGGCTATCCCCTTCCAATCCTTCACGCATCAGTGCCTCAATAATTTCAAACTCAATTCATAAACATACAATGCGTTAAAATAGACATCTGACAACTCATATGTCATCCAGAGATATACGAGATGATCTTTAAATTAAGATTAAAGATTTCTACAATTTCTTGTTATATTTCAAACTCTCCATATACATCTTCTTAAAAAAATACTGAAAAACCAAACAACCACAAATTGATATATAAACGAGTGTGGGCGTCTAAAGTTGCCCTTGGAACGCGCAAAACACCAAATTAGTTGAATGAACAGGTTTGGTATAGATTTAAATTATATTGCCATAACTCTAGTAAAAATAGTTAACAAATAGCTAAATTGTAAAAAAAGGTCTAGTGAAATTACCTGTGCTCAAGAAACTCCTCGCCCTATCATGAAGTAAGATAGGGAGTGTACAGCAATTGCTGTTTACAAGTTCACAGTGGTACAGTTGTGCAGAAGAATACAAGGTCCTTGTTGCGTACAAGTGTGCAAGAATACTGTTGAGATGTGAATTCTGGAGGAAGGAACAAGCAGCAAAATTCCAATTAACCTGTTTGTTCCGCCTTCCCAAAAACCCCACCACTGCAAGTGAACGCATATTGAAATCGCCTGCGGAGGACAAAGAGTTCTCAGGAAAAGGCCTTGAATGAGCAAGGTAGAAAACAACAATGAGATTCCTAATGGCTTCTGTTAACTATACACATTCTGCTTTCTTCTGCTATAAGCCTACTCAGCAACTTTGTACAACGTCGTAGAACTTGAATTTTAATTAAGCACTCTCAACTCTAAAAATAGGTTTCAAATAACCAGTAATTTTATTGTTTCTACTCAAGAAAGGCGTAGAAAATCAAGTAGTAGAGCAAAACAAGCCTTTCCTTTGATAAAGATCATCTACATACCGAATTATTAAATCTTGGCCCCTGCAGTTTTTATGCGATTTTACGCAGCACGCACTGACAGAAAGTGCAACAAATCGGTTTAGTTTGTCATAATTTGGAAATTTTTGCATTTTCACAATTATGTTCTAATAGAAAACTGAACTCTATCACAATAAGTAAAGCGAAAGTTATTTAATATTTTTCCCTAATCCGTCCGTTCGACACCAGCCCTAAACAGATTTCAACTCTTATTGAATTGACCCTTGAAGGGTCCAAAGGTACCCCAAAGGGTCGGAAATTAAGTTTTCTAAATTGACAAGAAACATCGATTGCTGAATGGGAGTTAACGAGTTTCTTTTTAAATTTAAAAAAAAAGTATGTTTAACTTTAAGTACGTTTTTTTAGAGAGTAAAAGGCTGAAGTGATTGGAATGCGGTTGGAATTCACATTTGAAACAAGAAGAGAGTGGATTGCCAGAAGGAGTTTCACCTTCTTTTTAGCACCTCATCTACACAGATTTGGACGAAGAAGACGCTGCAATGAGTAGTAAATTTCAATTGACCATTTGTCCAACTGACCTCAATTTCCATTCATTCTCTAATTTTGTGCTAATCAGTTTAACAGCTACATTACACTTCACAAATTGACAGACAATACAAATAGTCCCATTACAGCTCATTTTAGTGTATTCCTTAGCGTATGAAATTGGAGTTTTAGTAAAGTTTACAATTTTGGTGATGCAAATGAAAGGCATTTTTTTTCTTTTAAGGCTTCCATTGAAATTTAAACACAATAAAGTTTTACAAAAAGTGAAAAAGTAAGCGTTGGAGTCTCTTTAAAAAAAACTCATTTGATGTTTTAAATTACATTTGGAACTCATAACGTTATCGTAATTAGTATTATTTAATTAAAATTATTTAAGTCAATCGAATAATTGAAAATTTAAACTCATGTGTAGTAGAACAATGGCGTTACCTACGCATTCACTTCAACCAAATTTGTTAAATAGAAACTCCATTAAGCAACGATGAATCAATCAGGGAAGAAGAAAACTAGAAATTACATCAACTGCTTCAACCATAAATCTAACTTATTTGGACAAAATTAAAACTTTTAATAAACCAATTTATTTTAAAATCAAATTTTGTTCTCCCTTTATGTGACGAAACATTAAAAAACTTACAGAGTGCAACATTTATGAATCCCCAGTCAGGAATGTTTTTTACATAAACTTATCTGTCTTTCCATTTCAACGTAAATTTAGATTAAAAGTTAATTTCGAAATTTTAATTTCAAAATATGCCGATTTTTTAAACCAGAAACATTATCTTTGCAATATTTGAGACGCATATCTTATCACAAATTGTTACCCCAATTTTTCCAAATTGATACTGTGTAAATGAACCGCTTTCAGACAGCTGCTAAAGGTTAATTTACACAGGGCTACCGACTGCAACAGCGCAGTTGTAGTCTGCAGTTGCAATCGTTGCCGGCGATTTTGAAGACGCACAGGCGACCGCAATTCCTAGCGTCAATTTCGAAATTTCCAAATTGACGGCTGTCAAAACTGTAGCGCTACATGTGTGGATTGGATTTTATAGTTTCAAGTTGCAATTTTTTAATCTCGAAAATTATGAGCGGGAAGTTACCTTGCAATTCATTTTCTGAAAGCTAGCTTAATTGATCCTGATTATAACAAAGTACAGTTCCGGGGTGATTTTAATCAAATGAGCAGAAGAGTTTCTGTCGTCGGTTCAACTACAAAGTCAATAACTTGATAGACTGCCCTGCCATTTTTACGTAGTCTCAACGGTCAACGCTAAAACACTTACTGTTTTTGAGTGTTTGATCATTAAAATGTCACCTTAATAATTAAATTAACCCGTACGTGCACCTAATACATTCACAGTACGGTCATTTACAAAATTATGCAAAAATATGATGTACCTATTACATGTGTGACGTCACCAATAATTATGGTACCACTAAAGATTAAAGTGTAACTCAGCTACATAACAATTATAATTATTAAACCTGCTAAACTGTTGGTTTAGGTTTAGAATTATGTCAAAACTATAGAGAAAACTTGTCAAATCATTTTAATATCCTCTGACTGCTCGCAAAGATACGGGCATATATAAAGCCAGAACTTCTTAAGATTAAAACCAAAGTCAAATACATTGTTGTGGCCCACCCGGTGATTTGAACCCGAGTTCTCCGGCCTGTTTGAATGGCAGAAAGAGCTGGACACTCGGATAAAACGATGAGGTTAACATATAATTATAGGTAATTATGAAAAATTATTTGCAATTATTAATTTCAAAATTAGTGACCGCTTGGAGGTCAAGGAGTTGTTTTTATAGGTGATTTAGCATATGTAATTTTGCCATTACAAATAATAAGTTTCGCCAATTTTACCACTCCACGCGGGGGGTTTGCACAATCAGCATGGGGAATGACGCGACATTAACGAAAATAATTTAGAGCCCTCAGAAACTATTAGTCATTGAAAACCAAAAAGGCGTAGCTTTACAATTAAAAAAGTTCCAAATCTGTGCCCTGAGATAATTAGGCACAATGATTAATACAAAATAATATATTGTATTAAAGGTTAGATTGCCCTCATTTGCATAGAGTCACCTGCGGTTATCAGGCGAAAGCTACGGCCGTACCTCACGTCAGGTTGGTGTCCTCGGCCTTTGTGCTTTATGCCCGTAAAACAGCGGATAGTCTGTTGTGCCTGCTTGATGACAACATCTATGCTAATGAGTCCTTATCCCTACCCTCTCCTTGAAAACTTTTAAAACCTCCAAGTTGCTAGAAAAATAAATTTGACAAATGAGTATCATCCATCCGGTAAGTTGATCAAGAAACGATGTAGTATGATCAATTAACGGCAAACATAAATTTTACCAAATGGGCTGTAATTGCTCAGAACGGTTCATTGTCGAATAATCTAACTATAAAAATGTTGATTAATAATTCGACAAATTTACTTTCTTACATAGTTTTTGAGGAATTCCATAAATATCCAGATGTTGATTAATATTTCGACAAATTTTCTTCCTTACATAGTTTTTGAGGAATTCCATAAATATCCCACTATAACTCTTGTTTAGACTAGCTGTATGAGTAGAACCCAATATTGTGTTTGAAGCATGGTACACAACTCCCGGAACTGAACAAAAACTGTATCCTAAAGTTGCAGGTACCGGAACAGGTCTTCCATTATGAACAAAGTACTCGACTGATAGTTCACCCTTTTCCCATATGTATGACGTAGCGTCTCCTTTGTCAGTCAGCTTAACAGAGCCAACATAGTAAAGTCCAAATTTTGGTGCGTCTATTGACAGACTCCATCCCCCATCTAGACTTCGGTAGCAAATGTATGTATATAGGAAGTTGAGAATCTGTAAAAGAGACCAAAAACTATACATATGAATTCACTACAAGAGGGCTCCGTTGGCTTTATTTGGAAGTAAAAAATAGAAGGCAAAAAAGTAACAAAGTGAGTTATACCAGCCCAGTATTTGCCGTCTTAGGAATGTCTACTCCGAAATGTTCCGCTACAGCGACAACTGCATGTGGAATATATTTTACAGCAAAGCTTGCACATATCAGTGAATCAAAAGCTAAGACTGCAAAGAAAGACTTCATTTTATGAAATTTTAGGTAGTAGAATTGTAACCTTGAAAATGTTGAAATGTAGACAAATAAAAAAAATTAGTGGTGAGATGAAGAATGGGATCTCGGTTAAACGGTTTTATATAGTACTAGCAAAACAAACCCGTCGTAAACAGGGAGGATACTTACCGTATTTCCTTCTAAAAGGAAAAGGAGCGTTATTTGACATTTCCGCAGATTGGCTAGTCAATTGTAATAAAGTAAGTAGCGATTTAAGTAGGAAGAATTCATTAGAATGTATGCAAATTCGCGCAGTCTTCAGGATTACCTCGAGACTAATGGTAATAATATCGGCCAATTTCTATATCCTCATTCCGTGTGGGACTAAATGCGGATTAAGTTTTACCTAAACCTATTACACAGATTACAGATGAAGCAATTTTTAAAGTGTAAAATCAATAGTAAATACTTTTTTGCGGTTGGTCATTGGATTCGAATCTCCGTTATGCTGAATAGCGGAGAGAGACAGACGCTCTAACCACTAGACCAACTCGGCCAATTTAATCCCTTTCTAAGTGCCTTCTGATTGAGTCACATTAAGTTCAATTAAAAAATTAAAAACTCTGGCCTTAAGAAGCCATTACTTTTTTGTAGCGAGGAACTTTTTACATAAACTTTACCCAAATGGTCCGTTGTAATTTTTTGTCGAATGCGACGACGTCAATTCCCAGAATTTTGCCCTGTACTAGACGTACGCCGTTCTGAGAGAGAAGAATCCCAAAAATGAATACAAAGAGGCCCAAAGCTAACCGCTCATTTTTAAAAACTAACTCCGCTGCTTTCGAATTTTGGCAACAATTTGTTATCATTGTAATCAAATTTCCTGCCATATATTGAATGCGGTTCTTTTCAACACTGCTAAAAAAGCAAAGCGAGAGCAGAAACGTTAAAAAATTTCAACGCAAAATTAATTGTATTGGAAATTTAATTTTCGACAGTGTGTTGTGAGTTAAAGTACAAGCACAATTATAACATGAGTTCAGCTCTCCTTTCAGCATTTGGGAATTATGCTTCAAACTAAATTTCAACTAAAAGTTAACGAGTACTTTACTGGAATCTTAATTTGTTGTCATATAGAAGCGACCATAGTGTCGCTTTTGTGTAATTTGTGTGCTGAAATTTTTACCGTTAGAAACTTTTAAGATGAGCCAAGCCCACATCCCTAGTAAGCTGTTAAATTAAAAACTACGCTGCTTCCCATGTGTTCTTCGTTAGTGACGGAGATTTTTCTCAAAAATGTCTCAAACTCGAAAAAAGAAATGACGCGGATGGTGTTTTTCAAGCTCTAAATGATGGTGTCACCTAGAAAACGCAGTACTTTACTGAATTAAAAAACAACTGCTGTAAAATTCAAAAATGGGTAGCGAAATTGTGGTGAATTTTTTTTAAATTTTTTAAATCAAAATTTTGGAAAAAGATAAGACATCCATTTCTATTTACTCACAGTAAATAGAAAATAAGTTTCTATTTACTCACAGTTTTAATTTAAGCATAATTGGCAATTCTAATATGGCGAAACAATAGTTTTAGTTTGGAAGTTAAATATGCAATGACTCCTAAAATCCTACGGTTAGCAAATACACAATTCTAAAGTTAGTTTTAACATTTACCAAAAAAATTGTATAGTTTTGCAAACAAATCTATGATAGAAATGAAAGATGAAAGAAAAAACGGTGACCCGATTCGGTCACCAGACTAACGAACTATGAAGTATGAGTAGGGTCGCTAATGATGATGAATACCCTAGTGTTTATAGCTGCATATTAGACGACCACGCCCGGCCTCTAACGCCAGAATTTGGTGCCTTTGGACGACCAAATCTGGTCACTTTGATACCTGAAACTGCAGTGTGCAAGTGTACACATAGAGCGTGAAGCGTGATACATGTTATAAACTGTATTAAATACGAGTTCATTTGTGGAGATGGATAACAGTGGAAATGTCTTGTATATTTTATATTATATGTTATACAATTTTATCTTATTATCTTTTATATAATGAATTTTATCTTATTCTTTTATATATGTTGTCTTAATTAGATTGGAATCCTCAGCTTACTGTAAGTTATTAATGAACTAGAGAAGTACCCTGTTTCGAGATTAGGCCTTCAAAGTGCCTTATAATTTTGAAATACTAATTTATGTTAGTTAGGAAATTACCATTTTTAACAAATTGGGGATCGTTGTTATGCCTTTTAAGGTTTATAGTTAGCTTCTGATTACAATAAAACTCCTCATGTACAAACACAGTTAAAAAAATATAGTTTTTAAATAGTTATCCTATTTAACTAATTATACTTGTTTTTAATCTATTGGAGGTCGTAGCGTATTTATAAAGTCCCAAAATACATTTTTAAGTCACAATTTTTTAAAAACTTGGCAAATGGCGAATTGCATCTTACAAATTCTGTTTTATATAATGTAATTGTGGTTGGGAAGATAGCGAGCATTTATAGTTTAGCAACCGTTTTCGGTCTCTGGCGAATAATTCCAATCGCAAGAGGCCAACTCTCGTCTTTCCTGAGCGACAGATTGCGGTCTCAAAACATCAATTGCTGTAATTTTTAATTAAAATTATCACAAGTTTTGTTACAAAACAGCGTTGATCTTTTTGTTATGAAAAAGTGGAATGTGTATTTGCAATGCTGTGATTTGT
Organism: Bilobella aurantiaca; assembly: GCA_021029175.1. Taxonomy (NCBI): domain Eukaryota; kingdom Metazoa; phylum Arthropoda; class Collembola; order Poduromorpha; family Neanuridae; genus Bilobella; species Bilobella aurantiaca. The sequence goes on from VYYI01001032.1 coordinate 16,579, forward strand.
CCATGTGTGGTTGATGTGTTGATCAACCTTATGATTTGGTATGGTGCAAATTGAAAATTAAAAATTGCAAAAAAAATCTTGTTTACAATTATTTTAAACATTTGCTTACAATAAATTCAAAGAAAATCTGCAGAAAATGTTTGGACTAATTGCTGCTGGTCGAATGGTGAGTTGCCACTAATTAATTGCTTTAAAATAATTACTCAGCCACCGAATTCTCTTATCACTTAATTACACAACCTAGTAACTAACCTCAATTACTTAAAACCCTTTATTACACTGGCTAAGCTGACTAATCAAAAGCTGGCTCTTGATTCATTGACTTGACCTTGTCCAGGTCCAAACGAACTTTGTCCAGGTGGACGGGACCAAGTGTGTCATGGACATAGCCAACACCAACGAAATCAATCACGTGGTCATCTTCCTGACCGGAAGTCAGGCCTTCCCAGAGGGGTACGGTGGCCAGATCTACTTCAACCTCCCTGACATGGCCACGAGAGAGCCCAACTGGAGCCTCCTCGGCCATATCTCCAACACCAAGCCAAGCGCCATCTTCAAGATCTCCAACCTCAAAACCAATGAACATGCCAATCCCGTATCACCCTCCTTCTTTGGCCAGTGGGCCCCTAGTGGCCAGGTCGTGGCCCAGATCGGTATCTCCATCGAGTCACTCCTGGCCATCGACCAGTCCACCCCTGTCACCGCCTCCACCGTGTCCAACATTTCCACCTTCATGGAGTTCTCCAATCGCATGCTCGACAACTTTTTCAACTACGCTTCCAGCTTTAGCACTGGCAACGGAAATGACTACATCCCTCTCAGCCTCATTCGAAGTTGGTACGACAACTTCCAGCGGAGACTCCAGGCAAATCCATACTTCTGGAGAAACTGAACGTGCAAAGGCGTGCTTCTGAACAAGATTAGGATAAAGTAACTTTTTTTCAAAGAAAAAAAAACGGATAGTAAGGTTAGCGAGCAAAATGAAGTACTAATTCTGAACAGGAATTGGGTGAAGTAACTATTAATGACATATGAATCAGTTTTGCTCAAATTCAATCTAAAGCTGATTCATGTGTAAAAAATCATTACTTGAGGACTGGAGTGCAATAGACGACTACTGATTTAATTTGGAAATTTAATTTTCATAAACAAAATTGTATTATATTTTTGTGAACAAAATTAATGAAGGAAGTTAGTTTTTAAATCTAATAAAATACATTTGGATAGTTTTGACACACATATCGATTTTTGTAACAAAATTAAATAAGTATTTAAAATGAAACAAATCGAACAAGATGCTTTGTGTAATGTTTAATCATCATAAAAAACATTACGTGTAAACATTATTAAATATCGTTTCAACGGGATTTCTTCAGGACAAACGAGACGATGCCTTGTTTTTTTAGCATTGATATAAATAAAGGTTTCCAATTTTCATTTTAGTATAATTTTAAATATTTTATAGATACTACTTGTATAGTTTGGATAGCTTTCATAATTAAAATTGAAGATATTATCTTTTTTGGATATTGCATATAATCATATTTCAACTATTTGTAGGCTGAGGATTTTGTAACGCAGTTTTAATTTGGGTTTTGCGTTGTCCTTTTTTAGCGCATGAATTTGGGCTTCAGATTCATAAGCTGCTAATTTCAAAGCGGCTAGGGCTGAAACCGTACGCGTACCCAAATCAGAAGAATAGTTTCATTTGCCATTGCAAAAACCTTCCGATTAATTAAATTGACAGTTCGAGGGCATTCTAATACCCTGAAATCAGTGATTAGTTTAAAAGTAGCGTTTTTTAATTTCATTTTTAAAGCGTTGGAGTAACCTAAACCTAACCCTATAATTTAAAATCCAATGCAAATAGAAAAATGAAACCACGAAAAAGCAGTCTTAATTTGTTTTTAAAATCACACAATTATAATAATCGATAATTGGAATTCTGATTATAGAACTAGCTACGCTGCGCCGCTCGGGGGCGCTTGCTTGCTAGTCGCTTTTCCGCAGTAACAATGGTCTTGCAGTTACTATAGATGGATGTCTCACTGTACCTAGAGACTTATCTTTAATAAATTTACCTGTATTCTTCAAACTAAAAACAGTCTTTTGAAAATGTGCTTGACAGAAGTGCACATTCAGCATTTTTAATAGGCAGGGTTTGCTTGCTCCGCTCGCTGGAGCTCACTCCGGCACTCGAATCACTCGACTTTTATATCATTTCACCCGCTTTGCGACCTTCACGCTACGCTCGCCTCGTGCTTTGCACACCTGCACGAATTTGGCCTGTTTCGCTTAATTTCAATAACAACCCCAAAGCTGCATTAAAGATAAAATATTTAATGTAGTCATTTACTCTTTCTTTTTAGATTTACTGTAAAAAAATCAATATTTATTCTAAAACAATCCTTTATTGGATCAAAACAGTTTTTGATGTGTGTGAGTGATGTGACAAACGATCCGCCCACTTTATTACGCCAACAACAAATTTTGATTAGATTACAACATCAAAAACCAAAAAGCTTAACGTTCGAGATAAAAATAATCAACTAGCGTAAGTAGGAAACTTAGAAAGACAATTGGACATTAGAAAATTATTCAAATTATTAGAATAGAAAACAGAATTTTGGGTGTAAAGGTAGCATATGATTATCGAAAACACGTAAATAATTTGTTTCTTGCAATAAGTAACTTTTTGTGGTTTTGATGACACTTCTGAATGATGGGGGTCTAAAAGGTCATCAAAACTTTTTGTTTAGGAGTAGGATTAAGAGTTGGATTTGTCTTTGAGAGTATATTTTGAGGTCAAGGAGTCATTTCCGACTCAAGGGAGGCTCTGGTGTCATCAAAATCATCATAACTTTATATTTCATGCAAAAGTAGGTTTGGTCTTGAAAGGTCATTTTGGAGGTCATGGGGTTCTTTTTGGGGTCATTGGGGAGCCGCCGATAAAAGTACACTGCAAGTGTTGTTCCCCTTTAGAAGAGGAGATTTATTTGATTGTGTGTCCCTTCCCTCCTTCCCCGTTCTAAAGTTGGACTTTGAACACTTCATAAGGTCCCAGCAAAAACTTTTCGTAACGAACCATCTCAAATTATACTATGATATGAAACAGCCCGTTTTACTCCCTAAAATTGTAATAAAATTAATAAACGGAGCAAATCCTAATTAGTTAAATAAGATAAAGATGAAAGTTAATTGTCGATGAAATTGCTTATAATCAGCTGTTACGAGTGAGTGATTACTTAAGACTTAATTGCGATCGCCAAGATGTATAATTATAACCAATTAATGCAGTAAGTTTGCTACAAATAGTAATTATTAATTTAAGTAATTAGTGGCGTTAATACCACATGCAACGATAATGATCCGTCATTATAATTTTCAACGAATTAGGGTGACCCCAAGAATGAGAAAGTCGAATCGCAAGTTTGGTATTTTGAAGTTTAGATTTTGCATATGCTCACTCCTCAGGTAACAAAAGGCTCGGGCAAAGTGGGAGTCAACTTAAAAGTCTAATTAATCATAAATTGAATCTCTTCCTCTACGTACAACTAATCAACCAATTACAGGTAACTTAATTAGTTATCTTCTACTTATCTATCTATCTTCTATCTATCCACATATCGATAGTTTTATTTCTGCTAAAAACACGTTGTATGAGACTATCAGAGTGACACTGTCGGTTTGTCCTCGATATCGAGTAACTTTGCTTAAGTCAGATGTTTATACTTAATCGTTTAGAATGGACGTCAACGATGCTTTCGGTATGTCCAACGGTGAGGATGACCCAGCGGCAGACTTTTTGGCGCGTGAGCAGTCCAACTTGGCAGGTCTAGTGGACGGTGAGATGGACGGTGACGCGGCCCCTGTCACCAATGGATTCGACGTCAAGCCAGGTAATCGTCAATTACGATTACTAGAGTTAATGTATCGTGGAGCCAGCTGTTAACTTGAACTAACGATTGCCTACTTCAAGTGTCACTTATATGGGAAATTTTTTGGATCAGTGGAACCGCTCAGAATTTAATCTCAGACACTTTTTCTACACTAATTGAAGTATTCTGAACACGAATATGAATATAAATAACACGAATTTTTAAAAATTCATAACTTATTTGTTTTTCATTTCTGGAAAAAAATTCCTATATATTAGTGTTCAGAATAGTGTAGGAAAAAAGTTTGGTGACAATCTGAGTGGTTCCGCTAAACCAAAAGTTTACCTTCATATGTACTGTAGAAATGTAAAGGTGGGAAATTCAAAAGTTTGAATTCAGCAGGTGAAACCTCGGCAGACCCCATTGCTTAACTGCATTTTAACTATACGATCACGTTCGGTTGCATTTGAAAACCATAGATTTACTGTAGTATATGCAAATGTAGATGCTTTGAATGCTTTTCTTTGGCTTTCGATTAAACTAAAAAACTAAACACGCATGAAACAACTGTTCAACACTTGTGCTCAAGTACTGCTGTAACTTACAATTACAAAGCATTGGACCTAAAACAAACCTAGACCATACCTAAATGGCCATGATACCATGTCAGTTGTCATGATCGTAATGTTAACATCTTATTTTCTAAGTGACAAAACCTGGACAAATTGATCATGCCCGAGTGCTTTTTTTGGCTGGAAAGTGATGCTAATTGTTTTTGTTTTGTTTTTGTTTCTTTCGCTATGACATCAGAAGAGACGCTATTTGGGACGGTGGGAGAGGGCGAGGGCGACTCTGAGTTCGAGATGGTCCACCACTCGTCGATCGATTCCAATGTCACGGCGCAGGTCAACGGAACGTCCGGCCTCTTCGGCCAACCCTCGGGTAATTGTCCACGCCAAAATGTCACCTCATCTCACTAAACCTAATTATTGCTCTCTGGGTTAGCTTCATCGTTAACCTAATATGCAAATTAGACCTTAACCTAACTTCTTGCTGGTAACACTAACTGCATTTGCTTTAAGTGTAACTTTCAGTTTTTGTTTTGTAAATTGCTTTTAAGTTAATCAAAGTGTTAGTTTTTAGTTTCTGGTGATTTTAGGATTAGTATATTTTGTGTTCAGGTTATTTTGTGTTAGGCTATACGTTGTGTTAGGTTATTTAAGTTAGGTTATGGAAACTAATATTTTACTGTTGCTTTATTGTTTTTTTTTTTTTGCAGTTGGCTTATCTGCATCTCCCATTCCGTCTGCATTTGACACGCCACGAGAGGAGCCTGAGAAGCTTCGTCGTTGGAGGGAGGATCAGAAGCAGCGACTGGCTAAGAAAGGTTAGTAACCTTAAAATAGTGCTAATTAGTTAATTGAGGTTACAATAACATTGAGGTTATTAACATACATATACATATAACATTAATATAACTTTACAATTAACAAAATAACCTTCAGTTAGCAAAAAACAAACCTTATGTTGTTTAATAAAATTAACCTTAATGCTAATTGAACTTTAACATAATGCTAATGCACGTTGTCAGATGAGGAAGAGGAGCGTAAGAAGAAGGAGATGAAGGAGGCTGCTCGGAAGGAGCTGGAGGAGTGGTACGCAAGTCACGAGGAGACAGTGGCCAAGAACAGAATCATCAACAGGTACTTCAATTACTATTAACTTAAATAAGTGACTCAATTGAAGTGCAATTAACTACAGTTAAAGTTAAACTAATTGCTAACACTCCTTCTTATCTTCCATGCTCTGCCTATGACTCAGGGAAGCCTCAAAGTAAGACTTCTTTTACTAACTTTTGGTGGCTGGGTGTTTGTAACTTCAACTCGACAATGTACTGACGTACATTAGCACATTCGGTTAACAACCTTAACCTCGCATTTACCCTAACTTTAACCTCACATTGACACTAACCTTAACTTCACATTGACCCTAAACTTAACCCAAATTAACCCTAACCTTAACCTCACATTGACCTTAATCTAACGTTGACCTTTGACCCAACATGCCTACTTTTGACGCCATGCTTTACAATGCATAAGTGGTTTGGATTGGAGTAAATAGTGAGTTCACGATATTTAAGAATGATGTACCTGCACAGATGGTTGGGTGAAGTAACTATTTTTCCACGTGCTCCAACCCAACTCCCTATAGCTTTGTGATGAATAAAAAGCATTCCATAATTATTTTGTCACATGACGATACTGTATCCGTAAGCGTACTAAGTCTTTCGACGTTTGGTTAATTAAGCTAACTGTTAATTAAGTTAAATTTAAATGGTTTTAACG
>VYYI01001033.1:0-22798 GCA_021029175.1 Bilobella aurantiaca
TTTTGAAACTAATGATGTCACAATCAGGAACACTTCAAAATAAAGCTTTAATGAATATTTGTCGAGTTTTAATTACTAATTGAATTTGATTGGCTGTAGCTTAAATTAGAACCTTAAAATGTGTTGGTTAGAATCTTGTGCCACCACAAAAGTACACGCTCGGCACTAGCACACTCGCATTTCGGCATCTTTTCTAGGAATATAAGTTTTTTTCTCAGGAAAAGTCGTAAATTTTTAAAACTCTTGACAAGAGGGTTTCTTTGGAAGGTTAAATGCCCGAATTCGTTAGTCTTGTCTTTGAACTTGACCTTTAAGGGTCCAGGGGCCCTTGAGTGTAAACTGATGCCGCACACTTTGAAGGGGATGTTAATCACTCAAATCATGTGGAGCAACCAGTCAGCGCCTCTCTTTGTAACTTCTAAACGAATCCCTACAATAGTATTTAGAACAAAAAATTTATCTGTATTTGTAAAGAAAATTAAAAAAAAAATTTAAATCAAACCTGACGAATTTCAAAATCAATTTTTTTTTTAAACAAAAGAAAATAAGCGAAATTTTCTTGGAATTTGCCAAAGAACTATGAGAATTTTTCTAAGGGTTTAATTTTAAAATTTTTATTCAATTCTAAGAACCCTTGAAAAGTGATTTTTCACTTTCTTTTCCCTATATTGAAGTTGATTTGAATAGACTTTGCAGTTCTTCCCTTTCTTATTTTGGTTTTAGAACAAAACCAACAAAGAGTGATACATGTGTGGTTATCGGGACTTAAGCCTATTGTTTGGGAGCCCTTAAGGGCCCCGAGTTGACATGTCACACATCTGGATTTGGAGGCGGATCATGTCGAAGTCACCGTTCTAGCTCAGTTGGACTGCTCATTGGGAGCACACGCCTGTCCAAGTATCTGTAAGTGACAAGCCACAGGGCACAGCTTCTGAACTTGGGAGGTCCAACCTCTCACAGCATCAACGAACCACGAACAGTGATGCACAACCCACAGCTTCCTCAATTTCAGTTCAAAATTTCAAGTTTTTCGTTTTCAAAATGTATCCTATTTCAGGTTTTGAAGATTTTTATGTCGCATATTATTCTCAAATGAATTGGAATTTTGATTTTTTCAAAATCGTGGCTTTATATCGTGGCAATTTTTTCATCTTTAGATCTTCATCTTCATCATTTCGAAATTCTTTGATAGCGTGTTTTTTTCACTGTTTCCATTTATTAGCGTTTAGAATTTTCGAATTGAAAAATTTTCTAAAACATTTTTTGCTGAATTTTTTTTTTCTCAATTTCACAAGGTTGTTAACATTTTTTCCGGTTTTATGACTTTTTTCGACTTTGGAGAGAAACCCGTAAAATCTGTCGAGTAGCTCCAAAGGAACCAGTTGACCGCCGCGGTTTCACAACCATAATTTTGACCACACAAGATGAAAATGAAAAGAAGACATTTTGTTTATACGAAACGACCATCTTGTCCTTCCCAAAATTACGGGACAACTCATTAAGCATTCATCGCGAAGCCACAGAACGACTTACGTTGATTGATCTTCCAAACAAGCATTTTGAGGTGAAATTACCTGTTCAGAACATGGCTTCAATTCAACATTTGCCTGGTAGGGCCCTTAAAAATCCGGATTCCGAAACGAAGTCACCCCCGAGGGATGACTTTTACACCACTCTGTCATAATTTCATCCCTGAGAAGTGACATGCTCGGAAAATAGTCATCAACCCTCAGCCACACATGATGGGGCCCTTAGGACCCCTTGAGCCCTAGAACCACAATAATTAAATTTCCCTGAACTGTAATTTGAAAAATAACGTTCTGAGCTTCGGAAATTAGCACGTGGAGGACCGCGGGCCTATGACTGGTTGCAACTTTAAAAGTTACGGAAGCGTAATTGAAATGAAGTTGAGGGCGGAGGGGTGTCCCCTTGCTTTTAGACACTTAAGTCCCATCTGGGAGCCCTTGCTTCTTTCAATCAAGTGTAACGCTTACTTGTAATTTTTAACTAGTCCTCCTACAGCCCTGTTTTCTGTAACTAGTTTAGCGGGTATTTCGGCCGGGCACATGGCCAAGTGTCAAAGTGAAACAATTTCCGTGTTTAATGACAAGAGGGGGAGCCCTTAAGGGCCCTCAAAAACAAAAGAGTCAATTGGAGAGGGTGTCAGCAGTCGACGCTTTTTGGTCAGTCAGATGTGGTGTTGGTTCAGTTATTTTCAGGCTCAAGTTACGCTGGCAGCGTTTTTGAGCTCGTGTTCGATTCTCCAGAAGGAAATAGAGGTCGTGTTTCAAGGGTGAAAGTCAGAACGCTTGAGCGCTGCTTTTACTCTACAAAATTATGAAAGAAAAAAAAATTCAAAAATTTAAAATTTTACAATATGAAAGTTTAAAATTTTCAAATACGGGGACTAGCTATGCGGTTTCCAAGAACAGTGATTCCCTGATCAGTAAGAGTGACTTTGCAGAACTTCACTGTAAGATCTGTATTATTAAGTGGTCCATTTTAGAGGATTCCTGGAGGATCGCTGGTAGACTTTGACTTTTTTTTGGGGGTAATTTGGAGGGATGAAAAGTTCCCACGCTCGAGAGGGATGATTGTTCTTGAGCATGACCCAGGCGAGGGTGGATTTTAGTGCATTGTTCATTGTCATTTCTTAAGTAGCATTATTGTGTCGTCGGAGACATAAAATACGACGTGCCAATCATCCCTCGTCCTCACTTTCAACCCCCAAACTGCAAAAATAGTCCGAGGAGAGTCAATAATTAGGGTCGTTATGTCTTTTGGTTTTGGAAGGGGTCCAGGGCCCTTAAATTAAAGAAATGAGGCCCAGTTTCAACAATTTATGAGTCCCTTTACCTTAAAGGGCTCTTTTATGGCCCCTTTGTCCTCCAGAGTTTTGGTCCATGCAGTCTCCTTAAATTCTGGATCTTGACAGTTTAAGTGTCCCAATAAACAGGACTTTTATTGGCAGTTTAGCATACGTACTCAACGGTGTGGGAACTTGAAAATCGAGAATCTTGGTGAGAAAAACAATTAGCACGATAGCTCATCCACCCTTGGTTCGAATCGAGGTGACGGGGGTCAAGCGTCCTGTTGACGCTGACACTGTCACCTGGAGCTGTAACGCTGACACCGGAAGCGTTTACCCTTCCAACGGGAATCTCAAAATTTCTTTTGAGTGTTAGGGTAAACAGAAGGATGCCGTTTTGATTTTCAAAATCGATAAGATTCTTTTTCATAATTTTTTGAAATAAGTTCACTCAAAACTCTTTTTCAAAAAAAAAGTTTAAGGGCTACTTTTCAGAACAGAGATCTGAACGTCAGATTGGAGCTTATATTAGAGAGATCTTAAGGAATAAGATATGGAGTTTTTGGAAATGTTGAAGCAAAGTGGAGGCTCTTTAAGTGTCGGTAAAGTTCTTAAGGGCCCTGCACCCTTAAGAAATGTCCATGGGATACTTTTCTTCACAAAACAGAAGAGAACTTTTGAAAAAAAAAAATCAGCGCTGGAGAACTACTTATTGCGCTACTCCCTCAATATCATTCAATTTTCAAAAAAACCTTTTCTCATTTCAAACAATAGTGTCGTTTATGGTCTTGCCATTGAAGGGCTTTGCCGGAGGAGACATTTACTCGCTAGTTGGATGCAATTTGAAGGAATCGAGGGCTATATTGAAGGGTGCCCTTTAAGGGTACCCAAGGGAGACCCCCTCCGAACTGTGACAAGCGTAGCCAAAGGCCCCTCTAAGGACCCCATTTCCAAATGACTTTTTGACTTTTGGCTTTCTGGAGTCAAAGGAAAGTCAAACCTGTTCTGATGTGACCTTCTTTGAAAATTTTTGGGTTTCTGGACCAAAACGCTGACGAAAATTGCGAGTAAATATCGTTAACTGACATTCGAGACAAAATGTCACCGTCTTCACTTTCCTTCTACAGTGAAAAAAAAACGTTTTGTACTTTGCCGACAATTCTTGATTTTGGGCTGCGGAAGCGATCGTTAGTGGAGGCGACAACAATGAAAAAGAATAATAAACTAATTTTCAAAAACCAAAAAAAAAAAAGTCAAAAGAAAATTAACCTAAATTTATACTTTTTTTTTATATAAAATATGCATCTTCCGAAATTTAGCGTGATTTGTATTAAGAAATTGTGGAAAATTATTGTGTCAGTAAAAATTGTAAAAAAACAAAAAACGTAAAAATTCAAACAAAACAATAGAACAAACGATTTCTAAGCATTGAATTTTTTTTTATACAAGAAAGTTGTGATGTTTTTTTTTTTACTAAAATTGTCAAAAAATGAAGCTATTTAGCCATCCTACATTCTAATCTTGTTGTCGAATAGCGCATAACTAATAATTAATTGTAATGATTTGTCCGTCTGTCCGTCTGGAAATTGACTACAGAATTGCAATTGTATTTCCTAGTGACAAATTTTGACCAATTTTGAACAATTTTGACCAATCCTGGAAGGGCAATTTCTAGACGCAATTTCGAACAATGTCCATTTTGTGATCAATGAATTGAAGTGAAGGACTTGGGTGCTCAGTGGAGTGGCATTGTTGAACCTAATGATTGGAGACTTCCATTTCGAAAAGTCACCTCTGGCTCCCCACTGGGCCACGAAGGTGTCGTGTCAATTGTGATTCAAAAGTTTCTTAGGGCCCTTAAAGGCCCCTCCGATGAAATCTTGTGGAAAATGTGAAATAAGTCCAATTCAAGACTCCTTGGAACTGTCATTTCGTAGAGATATTCTACTGTTTACGATCAATACAAAACCGTTGTCTGCTGAAATATAGTTTATTTCTGGGGCATAACAATTTGACATTCTTAAGAAAGTCCTGATCAAATAACTTTGAACAGTGGGCGAAAGCGTTTTTATTCGTTTTTCAAAATATGGGAGAAGAAGTCACTGCACTTCTTTTCTAAAAATTCTTTTTTTTAAAACACGACAATTGAAGAATAGAAGAGCCTCTCTCGAAATTCGGATTTTGTTGATCTTCAAATTTTTGATTCTTTGAAATTGTGTTCTCAAGCGTGGGAGAAGCAAATATAAGAAAAAAAAAGGAAAATTTCAAAAGAAGTTGCAGCCGTACTTTGAACCTAAAGAATGCTGAAATATAGTTTATTTCTGGGGCATAACAATTTGACATTCTTAAGAAAGTCCTGATCAAATAACTTTGAACAGTGGGCGAAAGCGTTTTTATTCGTTTTTCAAAATATGGGAGAAGAAAATTGTGTTCTCAAGCGTGGGAGAAGCAAATATAAGAAAAAAAAAGGAAAATTTCAAAAGAAGTTGCAGCCGTACTTTGAACCTAAAGAAACAGAAATATGATGTTTAAAAAATACATCATATTTGGAAAATTTTAAAAATACGGTTTGATTAGATTTTTGAAAATCCAAGTACACGATATTACCGCTTTACATCATGGACGAAGGCTGTTTTCAAGCCAATTTTTTTTTCGAAATGATCATAATTTGAAAAACTAAAGCATCATTTGTACCCGTCACTTTCCCTTGACATCGGTTTCCTTTCCAGGAGGGAACCAGAAGCGGAAAATTATTAATTACATCTGTCGAAAATTCGTCGTGGACCACGCAGTAAGTGCTGCAAAACAATCAAGGGGCCCCGAGAGAAGAGGAGGCCCTTGAAGCCCTTAAAAATTAAAACAAACTTCAAGTCCCCTCCAATCAGTCATCCCCACCTTTACCTCCCTGTGTGGCTCCCTCACACTTTCAGTTTGGACCATTCCGCAAAATTCTCATCATTACTGGATGACCCCTTAATTTCGACCCTTAATTGCTACTTTGCACCTGGAAAAACACACACTTCAGTTCAAAACAACAACATCTCCATTGACAAGGGCCCCCTGATGTAATTGATTTAAGGGTCAATTGGAAAAGTAGATGTTTAGTTTAGAATTAAAAAGAGATTTTCAGGTCCTAATCCGAGGGTACTTAAAAGATTATCGTCACAGGGACTAGGAGCCCTTGGCCCTTTGTAGATGGAGTCTAATCCGAAGATCCCATTGAGGGATGGGCCCTTAATCCTCCCCATGACACTTTGGAAATATTAAGGAATGCTCCGAATATACTACATTCGAACCCGCCTTTCCCTGCCCTAATGTCACAAAGGGTGTAACTCCAAACATACCCCTTGTACAACACCCTCGGCCCACGGTGGGGTGGGTCAAGTCTTAAGGAAATGTTTTGTCACTCTTCCGTAGGCACTCAGCCCACTAAAGTACGGCGTAAGGGTACCTTAAGGGTACCTTAAGGGTACCACTCCAAGGGTCACCTCGGCTGGTGAGACTTCGGAATCGATTTTTACAAGTCCCCCTTTGGCAATTAGAAATCAGTTCGCCTTTGGCCAGAGAAAAGTGCAGTCGCAAACAACAACAATTAAAGTTGAGGGGTTGAGGCAATTGTGAAATTAGTAAATTAATTAACAAAATCAATTAGCAAAAGCAAACCAATTAAATATTAAATTAGATTTAAGTTAAATACTTTCCAAAATGGATGGACTATTCATGAACGGATTTCACCAGTACAGTGCCATGTCTTCACGTCAGGTAAGCACCGTGGAACACCGTGGAGCACTGTGCTCAATATTTCCATTAATTTCATTAGCGATTTTCAAATTCAAAAATATTTTTTCAAAAAACAAATTTTATTTTTAAATAGATTTAAAATTCATTTAAAATAAAATTTTTAAATTGTACTTCTAGTTTGGAACCTATCACACTCCAAGCGTTTCAGCCTATCATCCCTCCATTTACAACATGAGCAACTTTCACCACCAAGTGGGTCAAGCCGGTGGCTCAGGCTCTCCGAAAGAACACTTCCAGTGGTGGCCCTCTCCCCCGCCATCACTGTCTCCACCAAGTGTTCAAATGGCCCCACCACCAAACCCCACCGCCTATTTCTCATCCCAATTTCAAAATCAGTCCCTTCTGCCCTCAATTTCCGTCCAGAGAAAATCGAGGCGCTGCCGCTGTCCCAACTGCCTTTCAGGAATCCAGCCAATCAATAGTAAGCGATGAAAGAAAAAAAAATCACACAATTTTATTTTTTTAAAAAACTACCCTCCTTCGTCTTCTCGTAATTATCCAAATTGTACAGCTCTTTTCCTTTTCAAAAAGCTATTTTCGTATGAGAAAAAAAAGCCCATTTCTTATTGTTCTTCATATGACACAATGACAAAAAATAATTACATGTTGTGCCAGCCTAATTATGTAATTACAACCAGCAAACTCCGCCAACTAAAAAAAAACAACATCAAAAAATTGTAATTAAAGTTGAATTTTATGAAGACAAAAAATTGCAAATCATAATTTGGAGAAAGGAAGCATAATAAAAACACATTTTAATAACGCTCCGAAAATTACGCAATTATTTGCAAATTTCTTAAGCGTTTTTTTTTCTTTTGAACACAGTTGCAGGTGAAAAGAAAAAGAAGCGGCAGCACATATGTCACATAATGGGTTGTGGAAAGGTAAGTTAATTACAGGTTAATTAAAAAAAAACGGTCTTAAGGGTACTGCTTTGTCAATAAGGGGACGATTTAAGGGCCCCACAATTGAAACGATTGTAATTGGTCAATCTTAGATTTACGGAAAGACGTCGCACTTGAAGGCACATATAAGGGGTCACACCGGAGAGAAGCCCTTTCCATGTCGCTGGATGTACTGCGGCAAAAGGTTTACGCGCTCTGACGAACTTCAGCGACATATCCGGACTCACACGGGAGAGAAGCGCTTCGCCTGCAGCGTTTGCAGCAAGCGCTTCATGCGCTCCGACCACCTCTCAAAACACGTCAAGACCCACAATGGACACAATGGAGTGAAGAAGGAGTCAAGTAATAGGCCCTTGAGTGACGGTGGGACCCTTCGGCGAAAGTCAGAACTGACGATGGACGAGGTGACGTCCACCACATGCCGCTCCTTGTCACCTGACCCTTCGGTCACTTCCATCATGTCAAGTCCCCTGTCACCTTCGTCCTCGTCCTCTGCCTCCTCGGAAGACTCTGACTCTGACGTAGGACCCCTTGTCAATGTCAAGAGCCCTCAGAACGTCACCTTCAGCAGTCCCCCCTCCGCCCACCATCTTCAGAACCTCTACTCACTTCATCAAACGCAGGGAAATCCCTATGTCACCGCTGCATCTCCAGCTAGCAACAATTGCAGCAATTTGAACTTGATGCCGTCAATGGGCAACAATCATCATTTCACTTCGTTTCAACAACAGGACCATCACTACCAGTACCCTTACGCTACCTTCTACTAATAAAATATAGGCCCTTATTTTCCCAAAACTGTCAATCAGAGGCCCTTACACGGTGTCACAAGTTCCTAAAAGTCAAAATTTTAGTTCCTAAATCCCTTAACTGTCCTCGACACTTCTAGGTTACACAAAGAGAGCCCTTAACATTTCAACCCATTTTTTATAACAAAAAGAATTTTTTCTTCCTTAAAAAATGTGTCAGTTCTCGGGAGCTTATAGCGACAATCGTAAAATTATGTTATGAAATTTAAAATTAAATGATCGCGTGCCAAAATAAAATGAAACCTGATTTTTTTTTTCAACGCTTTCTTGCGGTTCCATGCCTGGAATCACGTTTTTTTGCAAAGTTTGTTTTGCGAATTTTGCAAAAATTTGCGATTGTTGTGAAGTTGTGATCTGTGATGTGATCTTTGAAAAATATTTGTATTGTGACGAGCCACAATTTCTAAACACGAAGAGCAATTAATTAGTCCAGAATTTTCGCATAATTTGAACAAATGCAAAAAAAAAACCCGCTGCACAACTTTTCTCCTGGATCTGCCAACAGTGCCTGCTGAGGATGTAAGGCGAGATTTTAGTATACTTAAGCCCTTTGCCATTTATGAGGTAATTCCACCATGCTAACGCCATGTAGAAAAAGGGAAAATTTTAAGTATTCATTGTAAAAGGGTTTGCAAGGGGGGAAATTAGGCGAAGCCAAGCTTTCGTCTATACCATCAATTTCCAACATGACTTCATATGAAAAAGCGTATGCAATGTGCTGGCAGTATGGAGGATGCTTTTGCTTTTTTATGAAGCATTTTCCCTTTGCTTGACCAAAACCTATAATTTCGTCTCCATTACGTCAAAGAATGAAGGGAAAAAAAATTATTCCAAAATTTAATATCAGCTGTCCTTTTGAATTACACAGTCTCCCATTGTTCTTCTGCTGGGAAACACCACGGCTCCGCTGCAGAAGGTCCTTATGGTGAAAAGTTGAACGAAATAGTTGTCTTTCAGGCCCATTACTAGTCAATTTACAGTAGCTAATTGTTTAGAATTTTCGATAGAAACCCTCAAAAAAAAGCATTTTTAGAAAAGTGATTGTGGGCCGCATAAGTGAAGTAAAAAGGAAAAAACTGCATGCATTTTGGTTGCAGTTATTTGCATTTTAAATCCGACTTTCTCCAACTTTCACTCTTCAATTTACTGCAATTTGGGAAAGAGAAGTAGTGTGAGTGAAAAAAAAAGTCATTTTAACTCAACCGGAGACTTGAGAACGGAACCTCAGTGCAATAAATTTCGTGCAATATTTTGAAAAAAAAAATCGTTAAAAAGCGGTAGAAAAGTTTAATTTTGAAATCCTGTATCAAAAAGCAATTCAAAATTGAAGAATTGAAATTTTGAAAAATTGAAAAATATTCTTGAAATTTTGGGACGCGTTGCAATATGGAACGAAAGGCAAATGGAAACGGATCTCATGCAGAGGTAATTTCAACTTTCTCCTTATTTGCAAACCCAAATATTTTTCGTCTGGCGTCAAGCTTTAGCAAAAATTGGATTTTTTTTTCTCATCTTACTAATAAGTTGTGAAGTTGTTAACATTGCAAAAATTGCAATAAATTGAAATAATTCATGTTTTTTGTGTAAATATCTTTACATAATTTGCATTATTCCTCATTGCGGAAAGAGTAGGTTTAGATAATTGGTGGCTAATTATGCTCTAATCTTGAAATTCAAATCTTCAATTGTTTGAAGAAGGCAGGAGACCGTGAGACTACCATTTTGAGCCCTTCCCTCTTAAGGAGAATTTTTTAATAATTTTCGTTACATGAAAGGGTTAGGTTTCGTTTGGCAATTGACGGTTTACTTGAAAATGGTTGTGGGAGAGACACAAGTAAAAAAGTAAACCTCACAGTAATCATCCACAAGAATTCTATCGCTTTTATCATAATCAAGTTTGTTTTTTTTTTTTGCTTCTTTTTATTCCCATAAAACTTTATACCACCAATTATTGAATTTGATGAAAACCAAGAAGTGTGGAAAATTTATTGCGTGCAGAAAATTAAATTGTGCCTGCCGTGGTTGGGTATTACTCCTCAAAAACAAACAGGAAAAAATTGCAGCTCCTGCAAGGAAAAAAAAATGGATCTCTTCATTTCCCCCTTTTGGCAGGAATTAGCAAAGAAAAGCTTGCGTTTAACGACCATGAAATTTTGAACCATTTTAATATAATACATATTATATAAATTATAATACAGTTAAATTTTATTTTATACATTTCATAATTTTTGGGCTATTATTTGCTACTGCACAATAAGATTTCTAAAAAACGCTTTGACACTTTTTAATAACGGGTACGTTACAGTAACTGTAAAAAATTCGTAAAATTTCTGAACTTTTCGTAAGTATTATTACTGTAAAATCACTTTTTGTAATATGTATGTTGTTACATGGTTAGTATCCTGTAAGAATTAAAGAAATTTTGAAACTTTCAAATATGAGTTAGTACAAGTTAAAATAGAAATTTGTGAAATTTTTGGAAATTTTAGAAGTAATCTTATAAATTAAAAATTTCAAAATTTCTGCAATTTTGAATGAAGCTTTAACAACATGCTGTTACTTTACTACTGTACTGTGAAAAGCTACTAAAAATTTTGAAACTTAATATGTGTGATTTCATAACAGTATTGTAAAAATCGTGGATTTCGGAATTTTTTTAAAAAAAATTTTTATTCTTTGCCGTTCACATTTTGAGGCATTTTTGAAGCTTTTAGAATTTATTTTTTACTTTACTATTGTAGAGTAAAAATTCATGGAAATGTTTTAGTATTATTTTAAACAATACTGTTAAGAATTTTTGTAAAGTAATTTTTTGTTCAGGAAATAGCCAAGGTTAGGTTACTCCTTTAAAGGTACGGAACAGCCAACTGGCAGAACTTTCCATTTACCGTATGTGAAGATCCTTTCTTTGTGATCTTTTGAAGGCGACTCTTCCGATCTTATCCCTCTCAAAATATATTTCCGATGAACCATTAAATTATTGGAGTTTTTTTTTTCAAAAGAAAATTATAGGTTAGGTCTAAGACAATGGAACATTCTGTGGGTTCTGTGGGACTTTGGAACTACTGCCGTAGTGCTTAGGTATAAAAAAAAACCTTCAAAAATTCTTAAAAAAAAATTTCACTGCAATTTAAAAAACTGACGCCTGGCGCAGCGCTAACATTTTCACATCGCGTTTTTGCAATTTGAACACCACAACCGTGTGCGTCAAATATTGAAATTCAGATTCTCTACAGTGTCGACATACATTTTTGTGAATGCTTAGGCCGATTCGATCTTTGATCAAATCGTGGTGCTTTCAGCGTCATCAGCGTTCAGATTCTTTTTTAGTCTCGCCTCCAAAGCTGCAAAGTATCCTCTACCACCCTAGGCACCATCGGTCCAGTTAACGTCTGGAAAACATGACATCCCGCTTCACTGGTGGTGCACCACTCCACCCTCAACCCTCAAACTTACCAAATTATACCTTTTCAAAAAGTGAGGCATGGCCCGCTTTATGTTTTTTTAAAAAATCTTAACCAAAACAAGAATTTCTGGGAATGAACTTTGGCCTAGAGACGCATGGAGTGAGGCTGCCCACGACCTGCCTTACCAAATAACGTCTTCGGTCCATAAAAAAAAGCCAAAATTTTTGTGTAATTTTGTTGTAAAAACTAACCTTTTTTTAAGAAGAAAGAAGACTTCACTTTTCATGTTAATGTCAACAAAACTTATAATTTTACCCTTTAAAAGTCCTTAAGTTTTACTTGTAATTATTCTTCTAACAAAACACAAGAGGTTCGAGACATGCGATGATCTGAGTACAGTGCCTATGCCTGTGTGGGTTTTGTAACAAAATTTGTTATTTAGAATTTTTTTGGAAGATTTTCAAAATTTCTTAAATTGCCAATATTCAATTTTATTGCTCTCTTCAATAGGTATTATTTTAGTAATTCTTTTGGTTTTGAAGTCACTACTCAACAGTTGGATTTAGTAGTTTTTTTTTTCGTCCTTGGACATGCTTGTTTAGCGTTACAAATAATTTGTAACATTTAGTTTTGAAATATTCGACTTTTTCTTTAATCTAGACATTTTGAGTGCATTTTTACTGCAGAAACTTGCATTAGTTTTTTTTTCTGTTATGTTAACGGAATGATTTTGTCATTTTTTTTCCTCTTAAAATCACCGAGTCACTTAAACAAAATGGATAATTGGCCGTGATGAGTAAGATGCTTGAAATCTCAACAAGATCTGGAAATACTTTAAATATTTAAAAATAACAAAAGTTAACTACTTTAGGCAAATTAGTCAATCATTTATTTAGGCAAATTAGTTTTAAAGTTAAAATTTCAAAAGAATTTGGCTTCGAAAAGTAGATTCAATCAAATCGAATCAATGGAAGTTGATCCGCCTAATTTAAGATTCAATTATTACAAAGAAAAAAAATTGAGAACTGGAGCTTGAAATACTCATTGGTACATAATTAGCCTGTGGAATGCGGACCCTTAAGTACCTTCCTGAGTGCTCCACAATTGGTCCATCTCCATATGATTCTTTGGGAAGTTATTTAACATTTGTTAAGATGATTAGACGAAAGGGGCCATTGTCCTATTTGGTTCCCTTAAGAAAGGCCCTTATATACAACTTGACTTGCTGATTATGTCCTTAAAGTCCCGAGTCCCTTTTCTTTCACGTGATTTCCTTTATTACGTGTGAGAAGCACAACAGAAAAGTGGTGATCTTAATCTAGGGCCTTTTCTGTGGTGAATATACAAGAAAAAAAAAGGCCTGGAAATGCTTTCCACCTAATAACGATGACTATGGATTTTACGTTTCACTTTTTCCATTCCCTTTCCACCCGCAGACGTAACATCAGATATCAAAATGATTCACACCGACAGTAAAGGCATTCTAATTTTATAAGAATCTTTACATTATTAGCAAGTTCATGGCTAACAACACAACAAGAAGGGAAGAAAATTTAAAAAAAAAAAACGAATTTCTATTACAACTAGCCATGCACCCCCGTCCTAGTACAGACGTAAAAAATAAAAATAAACTCTGTTCTAGAACGGGCTTGTTTGGCTTCAAAATAAAATTTTGATTTTAACAGTTCAAATAATTGGGAATTCAAATCTTGAGAAATGTAAGTTTTTTAATAAATAATAATTTTTGAAACGTCTTGTATTACACCTTCAATGCCGGCTACAGAAATTATGAAGTACACAAAAATAATTAATCAAATGTTAAAGATGAGCAACTTCGGAATCCGAATCAAATCAATTACAATAAAATTTATAATAATTTTTTTTTTGAAACAAATCAAGCTTTGATCTGTGACAGTAGGAAAGATGAAAAATATACCATATAATTATAAATTTTAATTAAGGGTCCTTTTTGTTGAGGTTAATTGTGCAGATGAAAAGCGATGAATGACCGTTAGGGTGCATAATGAAGGAGGAGGGTTAATGAAAACGATTATTTTTGGGGGTCAATCAGGGCCCGGATTCATTTGACAAGTGCGCCGCAAGGGCCGGGTAATTGATTAGCTTCGCTTGTGCAAATTCATTGAGTCGAAAAGAGCCATAATGCTAATTTTCTTATGCCTTATTGAAATTACATTTTGACACGCCCCAAATGCTCCAGATTTCCTCATACTGCATTGATTCAATTCTAGATGCTGATTGTGGCCCTGTTTTCTAAAAATCTAACAACGATTTTTTAAAAATTTGTGAAACTGAGAAAAAAAAACTATGAAAAAACAGGTAACTTGATTTTAATCACTCTTTTTTTCACGGAGGATTCGATTACAGATGAAAAGGTGAATTGATGTTGGGCATAATCACGCTCTCAAAGCAAGTCGACAAACACATAAATTGATCAAGTCCGTAAAATCCTGACTCGATTCCCTTGCATTCATGACATGTTTTCCCATTTCCCAATTTACAGCATCCCTTGCAACTCCCCAATCAAAAGCACGAGGGCCCTTCGAAGGGAGTTCTCAGCAAATAATTCTTAGAAAATCGTGCATAACTTTTTTTTTTCTTTGACTTCTCATTTCATAAAAAACCAGTGTGGAACGGAAGGGTTTTTGATTTATTACAAATTGCTTTTAATCTAACTAACAAATGACCAAACATTCAGGAGTCACAAAAAACAAATGGCTGACGCACAAGAAAATATTTAGGATCGGAGAACACCTCATGGAAAAAAAACCTAACCATCAAATTACTCATCCGCTATCGTCTAGTTATTTCTAATTGTGTTTTCCAAATATATTAATAGTATTTTCTAAATAATAACAATTTTGAGAAAAATCTGTGTTTTATAATCTGCTATGTAGAAAAATGTTTTAATTTTTATATGTCAAATAAGCCCGTCCAGGGACAGGCGGATCCGAACATAAATCCTTGTGTCCTGGAACGGGCTTTTTGTGTTTTTTTTATATATATATATAAATTAAATCAAAAATTTGTTCTGGAGATGAATTTTTTACTGAAAATCCAGAAGTTCAAAAACGCACTGCTCCTGTTGCTTCTTAAAAAAAAATGAAGTGGCAAGGTGCATAATGGAAACTGACGTTTTGATTGTTTTTGAAGAGCGCTTGAGAGATAAAGACGACCTTTTCGCAGCAGGGGGGAGATTTCAGGCGTGGTTAACACGTTAAACCAAACGTTAAAGATTCCATCCTTCTAAAAAAGCATTTACTTAGGCAAAAAGGGGTAAGGCCAAGATGAATTAATTGTTGAGGCTAATTGACTTCAATTAGAACTTAACCTCTCAAATAAGTTCATCCTGATGCAGTCCCTCTCTTCTGAGCCACAGAATGAGCTTAAGTGAGTCCATTAACGAGTAATTGGAACAGTGGTTCCCCATGAATTTTACAAAATCGGCCCATTTTTTAATAACTCAATTAAATTTAAAGTTTAATTAAGGTCACCTAAAATTACCAAAATTTGAACAAAGTTGTATCTTCTTCCTGTATAATTTTTGGAAAAACTAGACTTGACTGTTTGACGGAAATTTTTAAAATTAGGAAGTTAAGATCTGTTCAAATCTAAAGCAATCTGTTCTGTTCAAAAACAAATTGCTTTCGTTCTGTGCGTGCGGCACTGTAAAGGAATCAGAGGACTAATTACCTTTAAAGGATAAAGTTCATTAGAATCGTTTTATTTTAGGTGGAAGTGGGTGGGGCCAGAGGTCCATATTGGGGTGGATAAAGGTAAAATATCGTGGCACCACATAAGGGCCCTTCGGACTTGAAGGGATGAGACTTAAAATAAAGTATCTTTATACCCGAAAAACAATGCCTTATACCGCAAAATAATAAAAAAGTAAAAGTGGGCGGGGCTCGGAGAGCTAAAAAAGAATTCTTCGGAGTTTGATTTACAAACTTATAATTACAGGGTAGGGAAATATTTAAAGGTAACTTTTCCCTTTCCTCTTTTTTTGGGCCCTGAATTTAAATAACGAAAGTCTCACTGGGAATCCTTGTGGAAAAACGTACGTTTTTTTACGTTTTTTCTTTTACTTCTTTTTATTATGGCTTGAGTCCACCCACTTTTGAATTCTAAATGAGTTTAAAAAGAATAATTCAGAAGCGTAGAAGGGCTCTTCATAAGTCATTGTCATCCCTACATGCTCAGATTTAAGTCAGGATTTCTAATTGCTCCGCAATGTATCTTCCGCCTACAAGACGCATTGCGTTTGTCAACTTTTTTTTTTTTTTATTACTACAACCACAGGGCCACGGCCCTTTGGTATGAATTCATTTTTAAATAATTTCTAAAAAAAATACAAAATCGATTAAACTGATTTAAAAATAAGTCAATTTCTACAATTCTCGGGAGTTTTTTTTATTCTCATTTTAGATGATGATTCTTAGACAAAAACAATTTTTGAAAAATTCAGTTTTGACAATTCTCGGCAGTCTAATCTTCTCATTTTAAATATATATATTTTTTAAAATAAAAACGATATTGTTGAAAAATTCGGTTACAATTCTCGGGGAGTTTCGAGAGAATTTGTTATTTTGTTTTTGCAGATTGACTTTATTGTCACGCTTAGAAGTCAGTTGAAAAATAAAATAGTAGCAAGTTGAGCTATTATTACGTTTTGTTTAAGTTTGGTAACTGTATTGTGTTCAGTTGGATTATGATAAATGATATAAATGATAATTCCGATTAATGATAAATGAAATTCTGATAATTTTTTTTTGTCAAAATGTTGGAAATTGAAGTGATTTGCAGCAGAATGTATTTTTTGAGCGGGTCGAATGTTGATTGGGTGATGCATGTAGAATGAAGATGATGACTAAAGGGGTTGTATGGATTCTGGTGCGGTTCTGTTGTGCGTGACTGAAATTCATTATGTGGAAATGATTCACACTCTCTGACTGAGCATGTGAGTGGTATTGAGGGAGATGCTGGCAGCATTTTAGGCAGCATTTTATGGTGGAAGGAGATATTGAATGGAGGCCGCAGGGTGTGGCTGATTCAGGCCTTACGAGCATTCAGCATAAAAGAACACTTTCCAATTCTGTAAATCTCGCCAGATTAACCTTATGAATTGATTAATCGTCCAAGCATGCTCACGGATACACGATCTGGCAATCTCTGGGAACGTGTAAGGGACACTTAAATTAATTACGCTTTGTTGAGCAATTAACTAACTAACTTTAATACAATTAACGCTCACGGTCCTGTTTTGACTCTAAACTCTAAATCTCTAAACCGTTAAAATTATGCTGAATTTGAACTAAAATAAATCATTTGGAAACAAATTAAAAAATAATTTAAAAATTATACGAGATCAGCGTCATACTAAAGTCAGTTGAGAACGCCTCAAAATCCCAATGCATGGACCGAGGCACCGTGTGGTCATTGGCTAATTGTAAAATTTTGAAATTGATTGATTTACCACTAAATTATTCATAGGACAACTTGGACAATTGGGAGAGGGTGGAAAATGTGACATAAAAAAGTCAAAGTTAGTAGATGACCACACAGTATATACTGGTGGTGGTTAGGCAAATGGTTGCGTGCTGGGGTGGCTAAGGTTATTATTCTACAGAGAGGCATGACACAGTGGTTAAGGGGCCTCTGTTGTGCAGCACAAAAACGCTGGTGATCCACTGTGAATGGTAGTAATCAAGGTGAGTGTGGATAGGAGTAATTGTAACAATTAGCAAGTCAAAACCTTGTAATATTCGCCATCATCTCTATCATCATCCCTCTCAAAAGAGTGTTGATTAGCCTATTTTAGCCCTATTACTATTATTACTCAAAAAAACTAAAATTGAACCGAGCTTTTGTTGGTTAAGCTTTTCTACGCACCCTGAGTAAATCTAAAATGCGCCCAATTTTCGCAATTCAAATTCTGATACATATTGCATAGCCTCCCTTTTCCCACTACAAAATTTACCTGAAAAGCCTTTTTGAATAATTGCTAGTTTTCGTTTTGCACGCAGATCAAAGAAAGGTTAACAATGAAAGTATGCAATTAGGCCCATGCTTTTAATTTGTTAATCAACTTCCCCCTATTGTCTCTTTTTACCCAAACCCAATCCCTTTTCCACTTCCGCGTTTTATTTCTACTTCCAGGAATTTTTAGGCCCTGTAATTATCCAGCTACTGGAGAAGTTCTCTTCAAATATTTATACTGGAATTATCTTTGAAGAGCATCTAGAAGGGCAGTTTCGAGTAATTTCTGGCAGAATTTTTAAAAATCCGTTTTTTTTAGCTTATAAAAAAAGCCTAGTTTTTTTTTCTTGCAAAAAAGTTCTTAGAAAGCGCCAAGTTTTTTCTTGAAAAAAGTCCTTAGAAAAAGTCTAGTTGTTTTATTGAAAAAAGTCATTTTGAAAAACGTCGTTTTTCAAGTTTCAAGTTTCTAGTTTTTCTGTCTTAAAAAAGCCCTTAAAATAGCCTAATTTTTAGTTTTTTTTTAGTTCTTTTTTTTTGAATTCATTATTTTTTTTGTAAATTGCTTCAAGTTCTTTCTAGTCTGGAAGCTCAAGTAATTGTTGTTCTTCCTCAATTACTCGTGTTGAGCCCAGCCCAATGCATGTTGCATGATATCATCTCGACCACAATTTTGAATTCATAAAAAAAAACGTTTCTATAGGAAAATGGAGGTTGAAGGATGTCAACTTTTGCGGGCCAAACATGTTTTACCACAAAAATGAATTAGTGGAATTTTATAAAAACAAAAGAGGGAGGCTGGGCCACGGTTTCTCTTCCCATTGACTTCTGCAATAAATTTTGCTACTTGAGCTACAGTAAAGCAATATTTCTAAATTATTTTCACGAATTGACTCCCTCTGATTTATGGGGAATTGAGAAAGTTAATTGGAAATTGGCAGCGTCGTGGAGTCGTGATTGATTGGTAGGCCTTAATTTAGGAGTAAATGGGGCATGACTCCCAATGAATTTATAATCAATTAAGTGGATGGTTAAGTGGTAATGACAATGATGAGGACCGGAAAGTGGGTGATCTCTGATCCGTGCCTTTACTGTTGGAGGATCCACTGTCAATGGTTGTCCTTACTGCTTACAGTGGTGCGGTAGAGGGTTGGGCAGAGGCTTCTATTTCTTACCGGTTGATTATACGTTGATTACAAAATGGTAATTAGGGTTCTGAAGTGAAGATGGTAGAGATTTTGCTCTGCTGATGATTTGCTTGTGAGATTTATGGCGGAAATCAGGGGAGCATTACAAAAGTGTTTTTTTTTTCTTCGACTCCTTATTAGTGGTTTTAAGGGCTAATTTGATTGTTTGGAAGAAATAAATAAGCGGAGTTCCGGAAGATGAGCAGTGTCAATTAAACTTAAAAAAAAATAGAATTAATCAAATTAGACAGGAAATTAAATATATTTATATATTTATGTTCATTTATTAAATTTCACCGTAAATTATTTTCTTAAACCTCATTTAACAAAAAAAAAAATCATTTACTCCAAAAATTATCATTTTACTCCAATTCTTAACATTAGTTTAAATTGAAGCCAAGGAAAATTGTCGTATGCACGAATGCGACAGCAGAAAGGACATATTGCGTCTTTGGGTCCAGAGAGGACTCCTTTGTAGCTCTGGTTCCAAAACCGGAAACAGTCTGCCCCAATTATTTTGGTGAATTTGCCTTACCCACAAACTAATTAATTAAACACGAAAACTAGTACCGAAAATTCCAAATGTACATAATAAATATTTTTAAAAAAATGAAAAAGAGTTGTTCATCATAATGTGAGTGGACTAGATCCGATTTTGGTAAACGCCGTCTAGTTTTACTAAGATTTTTTTTACTACTAAAATGTGTCGATTTTGTCAGTTTAGTCAGCGTGTTGCATTGCAGGCATCTTTGAAGTATGTTTTGTGGAAAATCTCGAATAAAGTAAAAAAAAAAATAAAGCGTCTTTTTTATTTGTTAAATAAGATTTTGAAATCGCACTAAATTCCCTAAATATAATTTTAGCCATTCCCAATAAGTGTCAAATTATAAATTACATTATGGGGTAACCGAAAAAAATATGAATTACAATAAGAAGTGTGCACAATTAGTAGAAATTTTAATTTTTATTGAAACTAAATTTAGATGGAAATTGGTAAATTTTAATTTAAAATGCAACAATCCAGATTAAAAATTTGGTAAATTGTTTTAATTTGGTATACCATAATTTAAGATTGGTACATTTTTGTTTTAAATTTGGTATACCATGATTTCAGATTGGTATGATTCTTTTTAAATTTGGTATACCATGATTTCAGATTGGTAAATTTCTGTTTAAATATGGTATACCCTGATTTAAGATTGGTAAATTTCTGTTTAAATATGGTATACATTGATTTAAGATTAGTAAATTTCTGTTTAAATTTGGTATACCCTGATTTAAGATTGGTAAATTTCTGTTTAAATTTGGTATACATTGATTTAAGATTAGTAAGTTTCTGTTTAAATATGGTATAACCATGATTCAAGATTGGTAAGTTTCTGTTTAAATTTGGTATACCATGATTTAAGATTGGTAAATTCAGATTTCAAATTGGTAAATGGTAAGTTGCGGTGACTTATTTAGGTTTTGCAAATTAATTAGTTGTCCTGCGAGAGGTTATTAGTTGGTTTGAGGGTCGTTGATGTGTGTAATTTGATGCGGGCGTCGGTGGAGCTGGCATTGCCTAGTGGTCATGAGGGGGTTGTGTTGTGTGTAACTGTTTGTAGCGGGGAATTGGGTGTAGAAGTGGGTGTTGCGCTCCACCTTTGGGATAGCTGGGTTGGTCCTGGGCCACTCACAGAGCCACCAGGCCCCACTTAGTCCAGCACAAAGCCAGGCCTCAGCTCTATTTTCTTTTTTGTAAGGGCGTGACGGAACGGGCTGGTCTGGGCGTTACGTCAGATACACCTACATCAATACTGCTCCCAAAGCCACCCCATCATTTTTTTTACCCAGCCACCTCTCCCATGAGCCAATCCACCGCTACCTCCTGCCCTCACATCCATCGCAGCAGTCACGATTCACTCTCAGGCAAGCCACTTCACCTCATCCATGACAGTGAAGCACAGCTAAACAACACACAGCTTCCAGCTACAGTGCCCCAAACACTCAAAATTAGTCACAGGAGCCCTCGTATTTGACGCTCAAATTGTGAGCTCATTTCAACAAAAAATATTTCCAAGATTTAGAAATTTCAAGTTTAACATTAGTTTTTTTTAAATCAGTTTTTTTCATCGAAATTGGGTTCTGGAATTTTCCAGAAAATAGTTTTCCAGAAAATAGGAAACTTCAAGAGAAAGCAAGTTTTGTAATCAAAACATTTATGCAGGAGAAAAGACACGGTGAAAAAAAAATTTGCATAAAGAGTGTGAGTTGCTTTCTCCAACTTTCTCCGGGGGCGGAATGCAGTAATCAATAAGAAGACTGGTTAGTTGACTTAAAAACTGTGTAATCAAAGCATCAAAAAGCTAAATAATTGGATGACATATAAGAAGGGGACTTGAGGGGACAAGACACGTAACTTAACATCCTATGATTACCGACTCATGTTAACCTTTCCCTTGCCAAGTGACAACTTTCCAACCAACAGTAAAACCCTCCCATTCATTCCCACAAACACTTAATTGGACCGAGTGAATGACCAGGAGCTGCTTTAAGGGTGGCGCAACATTCTCCAACTAAACTCGACAAAAATTAGTCAACCACTTACTTCGAAGAGTCCAAAATGTTGACGACGGACATTAGCCCCGCAGTGCGCCCTGACCTCTACGCCCATTCCCAGGCGACTCACCTCCTCGAAAGAGCAGTAAGTCATCAACAGTAATTCCACTTTAAAAATAAAGCCACTTAATTAAGGCTATAGATCTCAATCTCCTCAAGTAATTTGTAAATGAAATATGAGACATTCGGGGGCATCAAAAAGAATTGTAATCTTTCCATCTTCCTCAATTCAAAAACGAAAAAAAAAAATTCTGAAGATGGAAGATAATCAACGAGATTAGTCCCAGGATAATTACCACCCAATTTTATGGAGGATGAATAATTCTGAATAAGGAGAAAAAAAATCCTCTTAAAATTTTTTTTTGTTATATTTTGTTCTTCTATTTGATCTGTATCCGTGAGAGGACCCCTTAAGGGCCCGATTTTGTGAAAACGCTTAACAAAGCTGTTTGCAAAAATGCTAAAGCTGTGAAACCTTTTTCATGACGTGTGAAATTGCATTGTCAAAAAGGTGACTTTAGAAATTGTGGCGACCAAAATCGTTACAGTTTATTTTTCGCAAATTGAAGGACAAGTCTGACAATGAGTTTTTTTTTGAATTTTCGTTCCTCTCTTGCTGGATTATTTGCTCGTTGTTTTGTTGCTCAAAAATTGAAGCTGGACTAAAATTTATGTGTTAGTTAAGGGGAAGCCTTCTTGAATCTCGTGCCGAAGCCTCTTTTAAAACAGTTTTGAAAAACGTTTTTTTTTAAAGTTCCCCCGCTGAGAACCTTTCGTGTAACTTGAAAAGGAATCGGCTCCCCGGTGGCAGAAGTCTCACCACCTCAACCTCATTAAAATGACCAATCGTTTATTTATTCTCTTGAAAATTCCGTACAGCCCATGGGTGAAGTAACTAAAATGCACCTTTCGATTTCCCCCCTTGCATAACTTCCTAACTTAATTAAGATAATTACTCAACTTAAGTTCTTCCCCTTTGTTTGTCTTTTCACTACTTAAATGACGGGAAGATGTAGGCGAGATTACGTAAAACTTTTCATGCGCTGGGAAAATCGTCTTCCTGCTTTCTCTCGATTTATCATAAAAAATCATCACCAAAAATTTTTTGTTGCGCCTATCCGCTCCTTGTTGTGCTAAAACCGGAGAAAGCTGGTGAAAGTCTTCTGAAATTTTTGCTGTGTGAACGTTTTGAATGAAAAATTAAGTAGTACTATTTCGCCCTATCTTTGCCACATGTCGTCCAAATTATATTATTGATCATGAAAAAAACTTTCTCGTGAATTTTTGA
>VYYI01001034.1:0-22787 GCA_021029175.1 Bilobella aurantiaca
TAGTTTGAGACCATTCTATTGTTAGAAGCTCTACGTTTACACAACAGGAAAAGTTACTTAACTACGTTCAGGGGCGGTTTAAAAATTAACGTCATTGAAAATTTTTGTTAGGATTTGAATTAATTAATGTCCATTCTGCTTTGCCTGCAAAGATGCGCTGAAATAGAGGTATCAATCAATCAAACAGAGATTGTAGAAAAAAATATTGGATTCGTGCATCTGAGTAATATAGCCAAAGAATGTTACGATGATTAAATCGAAATAATAAATCATAAACGATAATAAAATATAATAATAACTGAAATTTCAACATTTAAAAATTGTACTGGCCTCACTATTCATTAATATAAACCGAACAAGCTCGCAATAGGACAGGATGATTTTAATATTTTAGTTCATGGGTCACCCTGATCTAGATCGGACTTGTTTGGCTAGCAAAACAATTGGCATTTACAAAAAAATTTTATATAAAGCCTTACTTATAGCGTTACTAAAAAATTGTGCTCGAATTGATTCCGTCGGAAATCCGAGGACTGGAAACGGAAATTGTAGAAAAGTGGATCGGAAACAAGGCTACAGCAATTTAAGTGCCCTAAAATTGCTTTCCGGCCCTGCTGCGGGTAAGATTAGAAGGATCAAAATCCAGGCTATGGAAAAAACGCTGATAAAAATTGAGATCGACAGCAGAGGTTGTCGCTTTCTAATCAATTATTTACCCACTTGACGCTTCGAAAATGAAGCTCTCCATCGCTGCGACGGGCCCCTGTGACCAAGGGGGGTTGACGCTGGGCCACCGTCCACGTCAGCCTCCTCGAATCTCCATTTTGTGGTTCTGGACAACGCTTCTCGAAATCAGTCAGATAGTTCGTCCTGCTCCAGGAGGAATCCCGTTTATCATCAATTATCGGACTTATCGCCAGTGACTATCAAATCGGGTCCTACTATCCTAATCGCCCTCGATATCACGTCTTACGCCGCCCTCTCCATCGTCTCCTATCTTCACACGGTAATTAACAGCGTCTTTTATCATGCAGAGTACAAAAAGTGACAGAAGCAGAGGTCAGGCAGGGTCAAGAAGGTCCTGCATTACTTGCAAAGTTCATCTGAACGCTGCAAGTCCGTCGACAGCGCCGCTTATCAGCGTTCTCTCTTTTCATCCCTTTTGCATCCCTCTTGAACTTCACCTGATTTCACTATCTTCAAGATTTCACCCTCATCCCTCTCATCACTTTCTCTTTGTGTAGCACTAACAAATATCAAATTATTCCACGTACTAAACTTAAGAATTCAAAAAAAAATTGTCATAAATTTTACTTGTCAGAAATTGCAGTTTTTTAAGTTATTGCTACAAGAAGCCATGAGCATTTTGTCTGTTATAATACTGCTAAAAGAGCATTTGAAAAAAATCGACATTATCAACGGGAGCTGTAGCAAGAGCAAGGCCCTTCAAAAAATATATTTCTAAGATTTTTGGTCAAACTTGAACCGAGGTAAATCGGTACTACTTCCGGTTGTTTTTAAACTGGAATTTTTTAAATTGAATTTTTGATAATTTATGGCACCCCATCTTAAAAAACAAATCATTCTCTCACCATATTTTGACAGCGATCTGGATTCGAAGAAGGGCCGGACGTAGAATCTGTCAGATGAAAAGTGCTTCGTAATACTTTCGCCTAGAATAGCACACATCCATTCATTTCGTTTACCTTAAAAATTGAAAGTTACAAAAGTCAAGTCATAATTGTCATTTCCCATGGGGCTCTCTTCGTGCTTCAAGAACCTTACCCGCTATGTCAACAATTAATTCCGGCTTCAATAATATGGAAATCATGAAGGAATAGGGTTGAAGACGACGTTTTGCGGCGACTCATCACCCTCATTGAGCCAATATTTTTCTGGCGCATAACTCTAACTAAATTACCAGTTGCATTATTTGGTGGATAATAAAAGAATTTTTTTAGAATCGTTTTTGATACAATTGGTGCGCTTAGTGTTTCGATTTCAAAGGACATCAGAGTAGAAAAGCGTTTTTTAGCTTTTTAGAAACGTTATTATTTGTTTGCGGTGCCACTATCTGTTATTGTAATTTATATTGTTGTAATATTTGTGCCTCCCAAGACCTCTTTGGACAAATGAGCACTGAATCAGATCTCCGTGTGCAAGATGTGGGTCATAACAGTGATTTGGTGACCCCTGACACTGAGAAACAGTTTGTCAAAGAGGAAGACGTTGACACGCTTCCAGGACACCGTGACACCGTGGCAACGTCGAGTGATGCGGAAGGTGATTCAGAAGTAGCTCATCCTGAGGAAGAAATTGAGCAAGGTGGGGCTGGAATAGCGGAAGAAGAGGAAATGAACGGAGGTGAATCTGGAGCCCACGAGCATCAGCATCCGCCAGCATCGACGACACTAAACAAGCCGGAACTCATGTCAGAGACAGCGGAAGATGCTGTTCCCAATTCTTCGGCTAATGACGACGAGCTTAAGAGACTTCATCAAAATAACAATCACAGTGACAACAATTGTCACTTGCAGGACTGTGATCCTCAGGAAGAGCGTTCCCCAGTGCCGGAAGACCTTCCGCAGGATCAAGGGCTCCATCCCGAGTACGAGGGACATATTAAGCGGGAAGACGTTTTCATTGGTCCAGATCAAGTATCCGAGGGCATTCGATTTCGAAGGGCGGGGCAGGACTCCTATTCCAGGGAATCTCCAGAGGGTCCCAAAGTAGAGTCCCCTGGAAGTGGCCATCGGAGCCCTGAAATTTTGCAACGCGGCGTTGGCGTAATACATTTTCACGTTCAGCCTTCGGCGCATGCCCACGAAATGGGGCCAAGTCAAGCCTATGAAAAAGGTTAGCAATTTTTACAATTTTTACAAAAAAATCTCTAAATATTTACAATAACTGTAAATAGTTATTGTAAATAGACATTTTAGAGCTTGATGTTGTTTGTCGGACATTAAAGAATTGCTTAAATACAATTACAAGTATTTATTACTCCTCTAAATTCTACCACCGGTTTAAGCGCAATTTGTTTTCTGTTTTTTTTTGGAGAAACGTTAAATTTTTGACAAGGTCGTTTTCATTTTTATTTAGACCAAATAGCTGCATTTGCATATTTGCAAATGTAAATAATGATTACAAATTAATCTAATCTTCAAAGGTTTACTGACTATTTTTGTGCCAAAAAGCAGGTTCAAGTTGATATGCTTTTGCAGAGATTCGAAATATAAATATTTTGATGAAATTTTATAGAATAAAATGACCTTTTTGGTTGTAACAGAATTTATGTTTTCCTATTATTACCTTCCCTCTCTCTTGAAATATCTTACAGAGCATTTGCCTACGAACATCTTGTAAATCTGTTTGGTAATTATTTATGGAAAGTGGCTTGACTAATGCCTTTGGTAATCTTTGGCGGAAGAGGAAAAGGCTTTAATGTCTTTTAATTGCGCCTTTCACCCCTCTTCTTCCACTTTCCTGCCTTAAGTGCCTTCTTCCATTTTCCAGGCACTTATCGCCAATGCACTTCTCAACAGAAATACCGTCAAAATTAACTATACGTTTCCATATTTCAAAACTTAAAACTTAATTAAAACCATTAAAAATTTTTTAAACTTTAATTTTAAAAGAATTTTGTACGTAAATATAATAAATTTAACGAAGTCCCCCCAAAAATAACGTAAATAACCTATCGGCGCAAACCTTCAATTTTAAAGAACGCAATTCCATTGAACTATTTTATGTTTTGTAGAAATGTTACAAGAAAACGAAAGTCCAGGCGAAGGTGACCATCTTGTTCAAATCAAACCGGAAGTTGACATTCTTCAGCAAACGTCAACTTCAACTGCGGCCTTGCACCAACAAGTGCAGCGCCAGGTCTACTACCATCACCCGAAACAGGAGCGCGAAATTCAAATGCACAATAATAGCCTCAACGTTCTTAGCAGCCATGAGCATGGTCAATAACGGAGGCGGAAGTCCTAGTCTTCAAGGGTACGAATTCGGAGGTCAAGGGGCGCAGGGCCTAGGTCGGCAGTATACGATTGCACAAGCTCTTGCAGCCGCGGGCCACTCATCAGGTCACGGAGGTCAAACGTCCCAATATGTCAACTCCCCAGGGTCAGCATCGAGTGGCAACGGAAATCAGTCCCAAAATCAACAGTCAGCCTCCCCCATATCCTAGCCAATTGGAATCTAATGGAGGGGGTAGTTTAAGCGGAAATCATCCCCCTCCACCTCCGCAAAACTATTTGATCAATCCACATAGACCATCAACCTATGGACCTTACCACACCCAAAATGCATCATCTTCACGATTTCAAGTACGTTGACATTTTGTAAAATTATTCTAATTTGGGCTCTCCTACCTCTAACGTTTGCAAATGCTATTGGGTTCTTCATAGAGAAAGTCATACTCACGAATCATGAAGAAAAAGATGTTTTATTTTTGTTATTCATACCGTTTCCCATTGATTCTACATTTTTAAACACTTAAAATGCTTCGAGTTTTCATAACGTAATGTTTTTTAAATAACCTATCCTGTAAAGTGGCGTTTTTCGAAATACACCGTATTTCACAAAATACGGCGTTGCGGTTGTTGATGGGTTGGACATATGCTTTCTGTAAAAGATGTGAGTGAAAGTCTACTTTCACCTTAATTTCCCGAACGTTTGGGCGTGTCCATGGAGCCTAATGAACTTGGTAATTTGGAGACTGCCGTAGACGTGTGCGATAAGATGTGGCTGATCTTGGTGTTGATACGTTGATTATGTCCTTTAGGAGTACATTGTGGAGGGTGTCCATGGACATCACGTCCAGCAGACACTGGTTCATGGAGGGCTGGAGCCAGGAGGCCTGTATCCGAAGAGCCTCTCTACTGATAGCGCTTATTTCAGTAGCCCAAGTGCTCGAAGTACTTCCAGCGCCGGAGACTCTCACCACCACCATCAACATCATGAGCAGCCCTACGTTACTCTCGGTAAGTACCCAGGAAGGGTCCTTCACCAAAGTGGCCCCTCATCTTCCCAACTTTATGATCCTCTAATTCCGTTCCCAAGATTAGATTGTCACTCGCCTGATAAAGATTTTAAGGCCCAATCATCGGACCCCTTATTTTATTCTAGGTCTCAAGGAAGACGGGAGCACCGTTGGAAAGGGTTACTACTCAAGTCCCCCTGGCGGATACTCTTCATCAGGCTCACAAGGGACGCAGGGCCTCACATACCTTCAGAACTACTACGGCTCGGGCGGGTTGCCCTCAAATGCAAATTCTTCGAGGAATGCTACCGAAGTATGGATGCACATGTTGAGATTTAAAAAAAAATTGAATTTTAAAATTGAAATTATTATTATTTTTTAAATATGAATTTTAAAAGCTTTTTTTTTGTGAAGGTTTGGGGAGATTCCCATTACGGAGGTAGCGGCGGTGGCTCTCCGCATCAGCCCATTCATCCCCCGATTCTTGGTGAGATGCACGGGGGGAGTGAAGGGTCCTCTCCGGCTCACGGACAGTATCACTACGGTGGTGGAGGTTCAGGATCGAACTACGGTGGGCCCCACGGTGGTGGGTCGCTCCTTGCCGGTGGACCAGGGGGCGGTGGGTGGACGCTGATCACTGAGAATGACCCCTACTACGGACAGGATCCTAAAGAGTGCGTTAATTGTGGAGCTCATAATACTCCTTTGTGGCGAAGGGATGAGACGGGTCATTATTTATGTAATGCTTGTGGTCTCTATAACAGAACAAACGGAATGAATCGACCCCTCAACAGAAACCAAACAGAAAAGGGTTTCTGCTGCTGTAAGTCCAAAAAAAACTACCCCTTAAGTGTCACTGAATTTCTAATCAAGTACTCGAAAACTACTTTGGAAGTATCTACCCCCGTCCATCCCACCTATGTCATATGCCAAAAATGATTCCGACAAAAAGCTTTCCTCCAAAGCAATTTTAGACTTGGTATTTCGCCGAATCTTGACCTGTAATTTACATGTTATAATGCCAAGTACGTCCGTTTTTGCGTTAAAGAACACGATGCAATATATATATTTTTTTTCTATTTAATTAAAATAATTACCATTTCTGTATATTTTTTAAATTTGAGATTCATGAAAAATGTTTATACAAAACTTAATCTCGCTATTTTTGGAATTTAAATATCACCACTGAGAAAAATTTAAGTTTTAAACATTAAAAAATCCACTTTTTTTAAAACTTGAATTTGAAATTTTGTCGTTCGGCCTCCTGATTTTTCGCTGTTCTTGATCGATTGATCGATCGAGGTGTCGCTTTGAGTATTGTTCAGAAACTTTCAGTATTTTCTAAATTAAGTTTGCGTGTTGTTGACCAATTTGGACTTGGGTGAGCACTCCAATTGATTTGTGAACCTCTTCTAACAGGGCACGAGTCGTCGTCAAGGAATGCGCTGTTCCAACTGTGAAACGACCACGACCACGCTTTGGCGCCGAAATAATCAGGGTGACCCGGTCTGCAACGCTTGCGGCCTCTACTTCAAGCTCCATGGGGTTAAGTAGCACTTTCCATTATTCATTCCAGCCCTTGAACGCCCTTCCGAATCGCTCTTGATGAAGCCTCCCACTTATCTTAACGACCCAATGCACTTCCCTCCAAAACAGCGCTTTCTTCCAGCCACTTCCTCCTTTTATTACCGCATTTCATCCACCCACATCAACCACTTTCACAAATTAAAAACCTCTTTCCGCATTTCCGCATTAGAAAAGAAAAGGACTTACTGCAGGCAAAAGATGACCCGCTTTCAGCATATTTTAGAAATACAATTAGAAAAATTGTTTTATTCAATACTTATATTGCCTTTTGAAATACTGGAATACTGGAATTTTCACTCTCCAGGTTTCACGGCCCAAGACAATGAAGAAAGAAGGGATTCAGACTCGAAAGAGAAAGCCCAAAAGTCCGGGTTCCATGGGAATGCATCACGGAAGCAATGGCGGAGGCAGTAGTCCACCGGACATGAAGTCCATGTCACAGCATCTCCATGGCAACGCCCAACTTCTGGAGAGAAAGCCCTATTCACTCATGAGCGGCGGTCCAGCCTCACCGCCTCAGTTGGGACACCCTGGCCTTCTGGCGTCGTCACTTCAACCACCGAGTACGTAAATGAGTAACTTGACCCTTGTCACAACTAAATTTCTATTTATCTAATTAATCAATTTTTATTATATAATTTCATTATTAATTAATTTTAATTAGCAAAAAATTAATTTTAATTCGACCAATTTCCGTTTGCGTGCTCTGAGAGGGACGGATTGTGTTTGCTGAGATTCTAACGGTCAAATATTTTGAATATAAGTTATTTGCAAGTTGAATTATTTAATACGTAGTTAACTAAATCTGGGGCGATTTTTTGTCAGGAGGAATTAAATCAGTTCACCAGCATCCGCAACATCATTTGACTTCAGGTTCCACTGGACTGATTGAGCATGCGCTGCGTGGCTCTGGAATAGTTGCAGCGGATCTCCAGCCTCTTCCGCCCGTTTCCTCGTGTTTTCCAACCCATCACCAGCATTCTATAAGCAGCTCAAATGCCCTTCGACAACAAATTGCTGCTGAGTAAGTTTGGATACAAAATCAGCGATAATTTGCAATAAAGCAGCGATATTTTGTCCAGGATCGAAGCCTCGGAATCAGCAGGTCGACACCACCACCGAGATGGGAATTTCATGAGTCAGATTCAAGACAATGCGGATCTGATCTCTGTTCCTAGTCATCATGGACATAACTCCAGGAATGATTCCTAAATTTCATCAATTGCACAACCGATGTCAAAGTACAAAGGCGCAAGAGGCCCTTAAAATTGGAGTCAAAAGTTCCTACCAAGCTTTAATTTATGTTAGTTAATGAAATAATTATAAGTTAATTGCCACGAAATGTTGAGAGCATTTAACTTGTTAAAATTCTGTACTTCTACCTACAAAGCAGCCAAATTATGAAAAATCCACCTGCAATGAACCAAATCTTATCATTATGAATTATACAAGCACTTAAGCATTTGATTAATTGCTCTTTTACTCATCTTAAACCAATTAACAATGAAATAAAGATTTTAGTAATTAGCATTTGGCCGAGGGTCGCTAATATTTCGCAACCTTAAAAACATGACGCTTGAGGCACTTAAGGGGCATGTGAAAGTAACGACAGAGATTTCCTTTTAACACTTTTCACTAATGGGAAATTTTGATGATATAACGTAAAAAAAAGTGTTCCATTAGCCTTCCTTTTTGGCTACTTTTCGATGTCGCAGTCCGACGACGTTGTCGCCAGGACGCGGAAAAGGTGAAAGGGTTATAGGCCCTTGACAATTAACAATTTCAATCTTCCTTATCAAGCCCCTTAAGGGAGATGAGACCGTAGGCTGTAAAGTGATGGAAATAAAAGAATAGAATCTCTGGAAACGGCGTCTTCCAGTGACAGCTCTCCGCGCCACGATTCCTGGACTACATTTCCCTCCTTTCGCCTTTTAAATTATTCCGTAACGGCATATGCTATGACTTGATTAATCTAGAGCGTTCTGCTCAAGTGGACTTTCTGTGGCTTAACAGGTATTTTTATGCGTCGTAAAGGAGCTTAATTAAGGCAAGCATTACATGTGTTAATAGGTAACTTACATTTTGAGGAATGCATTTTCTGAAATTAAAATAATCTTGATTTGAAATATTTTTTTTAAACTTCGAGCGTTTTCTCCATTTTTTTTTTCAGTTTTGAAGCTTTTAGATTTTATTTCTGAATCCTACTTTGCTGAGTTGCGGTCGGCTTAACGCAAAAAATTGCCAGAAAACGGCAAAAACTCCAGATGCTGAACCGCCCGATAAAGTCCGAAAAAACTTGTAAAACCTTGTAAAAATAAATAAATTTTGAAAACGCATTTTTAGGTGTTGCAGAAAATTCAGTTTATAGTCTCTTTCCCGGACTCTAATTAGCACATTCCTGCTTTCATGTTTTGAATGTGACCACAGAATAATTAAAATCATTAATTGACTTGGGTTTGGAAATCAACCGAATGGGAAGATTTGGGGAGAAATTTTTGGGAAGTCGTAAATAAAGGGTGAGGTAGATGGAAAATGTTTCCATACATGGCTGACTCCACTTTGCAACATTTTTGAGGGTTTTGAACCACAGAAAAAATGAAAAGTGAAAAGAAACTTGAAAAAATTCACTTAAGTCCTCACTTGATTGATGTTAAAAGGAAGAAGGGCTTGAATTTGGAGATAAGTGGCAATGGGCCTCTTCGGTTGGTTAGAGGAGACGGGAGAGGGGGCGGAGCGAGAGTGCGCGAGGACCAATGAAAAGGGCCCATTCGAGTCCGAATCGGATCCGTAGCTCCTCCCCCACTCCCTGGGCATCTTACCTCTCCTTCCATCGTTCCATCGTATGCTGTTGGCTGTGATCTTTCGGAATTCAGTGCTCCTTGGGTCGTTGCCAAGGGAAGGTGTGAAAAAGAGAGTGTCTCCTATTGTTGACAGAAGTGTCATCTTCCGCGACTCACCTGTCTGTCACCCACTTAAGGCTAATGACGAGAGTGACAGGCGTGCGGACAGGTTCCCACATAACTTATTACCAGGATTTTCAACTTTTTATGGCAAAGAATTCAAACGACTGGCTCAAGGATCGAGCGCCTCCAAACTACAAATTCTGACAGCATTTTCTCTGGAAGTACCTTGCCAAACTGCAGTGCAATCAACCATCTTGATCATCGACAAATATTTGCATGCTTTCGCGATTTTGCAGTTACAAAATCTTTTTAGCAAAAGGAACAATAATTCACAACAAAAATTGAGGGGTGCTAGTGAACGTTTTGCTAAATAATGTTTTCGTTACTCAAGATTATACTGCATGAGTTGAACAGCATTTGAAGAGGCATAAAATTGATCTAATAAGTCATTGCAGTAAGTTATTACAATTAATTATTTTGTTATTATAAATTAAAATTTCTTTAATTTTATAAACCTGCCTCGGTTCCCGATAATTTTGAATTCAATTTTTAATAATTTTCTCTTCAAGAAAACTCAAGTTCTTCATTTCAACATTTTTTTTTAATTTAACTGGGCTCGATTTTCTTTCTTCACAATTTTTTCGCAACTTTCTTTTTTTCAACTGTACGTATGGCCTGAGTGTAGTTTATCCATGGCCATTTCCCCTTAATTCGAATGTAATTGAAATGTTTTTTTTAAGCTTCATTCTGCAAAAATTTGGAAACAGTTTTAGCTTTCTTTTACATAGAAAGCGAAGTCGTTTCAGCATGAAATTATTCGATTTGTCCGTAACTACAGAACCAGATTACACTACGCTTGCACATTTTTTTTTTCGAAGAAAGTTCTGTATGTAACTAACCCGCGGCGCAATTGCGTTCGTGATCCCTTATTTACAAATACTGTCACTTGCGTTTGAGTGATGGAGTCAAGTTGAAATGGAAACCACTTTTAGGGTCATTAAGGGCCTTTGGAGGGAGCTTATGAGTCAGTTGAAAGTTGTTTACGTTTGTTGTGGGTCCTTCCGTCTTGTAGGTTGAGGTTTATGACTCTTGTTTCAAAGGGCAAGGGACACTTAAACTTTGACATGACGTCTTAAGTGCTTTCCTACGCAGGCAGTAGGCCTACTTCAGTTTAGGTCTCCACAGGAAACGCTTGATTTCAATCACACACATTGATGCACTTCTCTTCTTAAATTACTCTTCTAAATTGTATCAAAAGGGTTGAATTAATAACAAGGGAATATTAGAATAATTTTAACTGTAAAACTGATTGAAGGTTTCGAATTTAAATAAAAACGATCGTAAGTGAAAACATTTTTTGGACTAAATTAACTTCGCATTGATTGTATTGTTTATTAGAATAGTCCCAATTTGCCAAATTTTTAGTCACTAGAAAGTACGCCACTGTATAACGGTAATAACCTAGAATTCTAAGGAGGAATTCCATGGAAAACGTGAATGACCGGGAAGAGAGGCTGGGATAGTGGAGCAATTAGTAAAATGGGCTTTTGATGTATCGAGGGATCCGTAGGAAGGGATGTAATTAGGGGACCCTGATCATTGTCTTCGAAGGGACTGTGTGGCCGACCTTCGCCCTTAAGTCCCTACCTAGTTTTTCCATTAGAGGGTCCAGGTAGGCGCCGGAACCCGGTTTCCTTCATGGCAACGATCTTACACTGTCGGAATTAGTAATTCCCAGGGTGGGAACCATGCTAGTGCAAATGTCCATTGGGGCTACTTCGACACGGTGACAGACAAGGCGTTGGCAGGAACATCCAAATAAAAGATGTCCAAGACGCCATTAAGCAGAGCACTCTTCATCTAAATCATCTTCAGCATTCCAACAAGATTCACGAATCAGATTCCTCCTAGTCTTCAACATGTCTCAATTTAACTGCCAATGTTTCAGTCACTTACTGAAGCATCTCTCCAATTCTTATTTATAAGCCAAACAAACCCAATAATTCGGAAAATTGAAATTGCAGGCCCATAAACTTAACGGGTGGACTTATTGTGCTCATGTATTATTTTCATTTTATATTTTCGATATATCAACAGTTAGTTTAATTTGTAATGACAAATACGAATTTTATCAAATTACTTGAAAAAAAACCTAACGCTTTGCTCAAGAGATAAAGATGAACGAGCAAGGGAAGCCATCTAAACAACCTTGTCCGAAAAGATTTTGAACTAAAATTTTCTAAAAATTTTGAAAATGTGCCTTTCTATTGTTGTTTGGAAGTGACGATAAGGAGGGTTGATCTTCCATTGTCATACCCTCCCAAGAATTTGGATTTATTACGATCTCATTGGAATTTAGAGCGTTCCAGGGCGTGCGGTAGGTTTATGACGCTTTTCATCCCCCATTGTCGCCTGCGTCCCAACAGAGAATCGCTGATTTCAAATGATTTACCACTTCAGCATGACAGCGACCCTTTGCTGATTTCAGTTGTCAACGAGGGATGATCAATTTGTTCTAAATGCATAATTTACAAGGGGATAATGGCTGGCAGAGATGACAGTTTTTGGCAAAATTTACAATCTTCATCCATTATCCTTCCCTATCAGCAGCGCCAGTCAAAAATATTTGAGAGTCTACGGAACTGTTCCCACTACAATTTCTTGGTGGGCTTTGATGGTGGCATTTCTTGAACCGATTTTGAGCCAACTATTTTCCTATTTAGAAATGATTTAGAACAGTATTTCTGTTCTCAGGCTTTTCGCTTCACTTTTGTTTAGAAAAGTTAACTTAAATATTGTATGGAGGAAGTGGAGCCTTGAAGAAGGGAAATGAAGATGTTGGGGAGGATAAACGGGGCTTTGTCACGGAAGCGGCGCAGGGTGCTAATGGTAGTAGAGGTCGATAAGGGAATGGGCACTTTGAATGTTCCCTCCTTTTTTGATTGCCCATTGAGACTCATCGTATTAATTCTAATGACAACTTCAAACTAAAACAAAAAAGAAAAGGTAATGGAGATCTTAATTAAATCTTTATCCCTTCATTCACCATTATATTCGTTAGATGTTCAAGCCTTAAAATGCTATTGGATATATTTTTTTTTCGGACGGGAGGGTGTGAATTCATTATTTCGGAAGCTACATGTTACGCCTCACTGAGAACGCAAGTGCGTGTTTGACTTGGACTTTTAATGGCGTCCGTAAATGTGCTGTTTTATTTCTTTTACGTCAATATTACGAACGAAGCTCACCAATAAACCTTTATTTGGTCCTATAAGCGTAAAAACGCATATTTTGCATACTTAACAAATCAAATTCAATTTTCTTCCAGTCACAATAGCCCAGTTCACCAGAGTTCCTCGTCTCATAGGCCTATCAATACGCCATCCAAAATTAATTAAAAAACTCTGAAAAATTGGAACCTGTGTTGTCGTTGTCGTAAAAAAGAAGCACAAAATTTTATGTAAAATCCGTAAATCCAACCGAAATAACCAGATTCTTTTTAAGCTTAAGCAGCTCATTGAGCACAGTAAATTAAAAATTGAAACAAAAATGGTGTGATTTTAAGCAACACTTTTTTGTCAAAGTTAGCGAAGCGAGGTGGATGGACTACGAGGTTTGTAAATGCGTTTCCAGTTAACTTGACGTACACTCATCAGTTAAATTTCACGAAAAACAACCAAAAAGCAGAATATTTCACGTATTTGTGGTTTGAAATTTTGGATAAGTACTGAATTCCTTTTCAGTAATTGGTAGGAGAGCGTAGTGAGAGATTTGTCCTTGCGTCCCATCCATTTCTGCCCGTGGTGAAAGGTCATTAGAGTCGAGAACAAGGCGGGTTCTCACATTCACACCAACAACCCATCCAAAAGACCTTATTAAGGGCGAGCACATGTCCTAAACAAAATGTTTTTTTTTTAATTTTCAAAACTAAAACTTATTATATTTTTTGCAAAAAAAATGGGCTCGGAATACCTTACAAATACCATACTGTGAAAATAATTTGTGATGCTTTCGAATTAAAAAGAGAAAGATGACCGAAGATTTTATAGCAGAATTTCTAAATTGTCTAGTTTCCTGATTTGTTTTAATTATAATTAGCTCTTTTTCAATATAAATCGATTCAAAGGACACAGATCCAGCTATAGAAAATGTTGCGTAAACGCGTATTGCAAGCTATACTTTACAAAAATTCAACTTTAAACGGTGAAACCTGTGTTGGAGAATTTTTTTTTAAAGAATGAAATAGATTCAAAATAGTATAACATTAAACGTTGGAACCTGTATGTTGGAGAAATTAAAAAAGAAAGAAGAAATATACTCCAAATATATAACTTTAAAATGTATAAATATAATTCATAGTGCGTCATTCATAGTTCGTCTAACCTCATTTATTTCAACTACGACATATAGGTCCAAAGGAGACGTGTAATGTTTGGTAATTTTTTTGGCTGTCGCGTGTCAGTTTGAAAGGGAAATACCCTTAAGAGGCCCAAAAGCATCAAATGAAAGGGAAACACGACATAAAATGAACCCACTTAACCCTTTCTTCTGGGCTACATCTGGCTACATGGGGTAATACCCTACACAAATTAAACAAACTTCCACTCTAGCCAAAATTAAAACGTTTTAAGGACTCGAAATCCGTTCGATCAAATTAAACGTAAAATTAAACACGTAAAATTGGGTCTCATTCAAAAAAGGGAGAATCATGCGTAAGCCAAAATATTTACTCCATCTGCAACAGCCAAGTTTTAGAAAATGAAGAAAGTAACGAGCAATTAAATCTCCACGCCCGATTTCATACTTTCTGTTTCTAAGGTCTCTTTTAAGCGAAATGGAGCCGATACTTAGCAAATGCGCAGTACAGAGGGTTTCGAAAAAATTCAAACCGAGGGAAAATTACGTAGGAACTTAAGAAGAGAAAATTTAAAAATTTCGTTTTTTGTGAACTCTCTGTAGTCGCTCAGAAGCGGAGAGTGGTTAATTTTGGGGCATATGCTCCGTTTCCTATTCCATTTTCCAGCGCTCTTGAATTTTCTGTCTTTTTACTTGTTTACAAGATTTATGCGTCTGTTTTTGGGAACGCCTAATATTTCAAAATGAATTTATTGCCTTTCTCGAGACGCAAAGTACTTTTAGCGTTGCTTTCTTTTGACTTCTGAGCCCTTTTCCTAAACCATTTTAATTTGGAGCTGGAAATGTGCACGTAATTAATGGTGAAGAATTCGCATAAATTGTACACTGTGCTGTCACACCTAGAATTCGAAAAGCTATCAACTCCCACTAGTAACAATTATTGAACACTTTAATTAAAATTCCATCACCCAATTCTTTATTTCCACTTGCGTTGTCTTATTTTAATTTTCTTTTTACGATTTAATTTAAAAAAAAATCATCTTTTAAATATTGTATCCAACTCTTATTTATCGTGTTTTGCTAAAATTGGATTTGCCTTAGTTCATACAATAAGCCTTAAATTGTTGAAAATTGTTTAAAAAAAATTGAATTTAAATGTGATTACGTCGAACAAAACCATTTTAAGATTTACCTAAACCGCTTTTTATGCGGTTTTTCATCAAATTCTTTACGAGAATTGTGCAGTTTTAACTCTTATTCATTAACAAGGCAAAATTACAGTCTACTTTATTAGTCTCCCTCCGTTTTCTTTTCATTTTTAGCGGGCGTACATAATACAAAATATTATTAATATATGAAAATAATAGCCTGGTTTAGACAAGAAAGGAAAAATTAGGAAGGGATATGTGCAAAATTAGTATTCTAGCTCTCAAAATAGCAGCCAAAAACCCCGTAGTTTTGAAATGAATTGTATTTATTTAACGTTTGGACTGTAGAAAATGATTGCAAATTTATTTTTAGGTAAAAGCCGAAACTATTTCTGATGTTGTACTCATCCAACATTTACGTCCAGAAGCAGCAGCCAGAATCCTTCTTCCCCATTGGTGGAATCGATCCAGAGCGAAAACTCCAGGGCAGGTGGAAGTACTTCCGTGATGCATTCCCGATCCAATTTCTCGTTTCACCCTAATCATGTCCATGGACATCAGCAGAGTCAAGGGGGGCAGTCGGCCATTAAAATTGAATCTGAAGCCATGGAAGTGAGCCCTTCAAGGGTCCATGCCCACTCTTCCCAGCATCAGCAGTCCTCCCTGTGGTCAAACAATTTCGCATCCCTCTCCCTCTCCAACAACAACACCACAAATAGCACTACCAGCCCTGCAAATAGCACTAATAGCAGTTCTGGCTCTTCCGGAAGCGCTAATTCAGGGTCCTACTCACCATCTTCATATTTGTATCCATACGCTGGAGCCATGTGGAGACATCATTACGACACTGGAATCTCGCGGACACATCATCCTTACGGTACGTCAAAATTAATTGACATTTGTCGTTTGCCAAAACGCATAAATTCATGCGCCTG
Source organism: Bilobella aurantiaca (assembly GCA_021029175.1). Classification (NCBI taxonomy): domain Eukaryota; kingdom Metazoa; phylum Arthropoda; class Collembola; order Poduromorpha; family Neanuridae; genus Bilobella; species Bilobella aurantiaca. The sequence continues at coordinate 15,914 of VYYI01001034.1, forward strand.
CGTAGCGTAATAGCATAAGCGAAATATTAGCTAATGCATCAAATTTTCTGAAAAACATACATATCCATTCGGGATTGTTGCTTAGAGTTTTATTCCGCTTAGATATTTGTCTGCTTAGATTATTATCGCTTAGATTATTATTGCTTAGATTATTGTTGCTTAGATTATTGAGCTTAGATAATGGCATGGAACCTATCCATTCAACGTAAATGCAGCAAGGATGATCGGGTATTTTTTAATTTGGTGATCAGTTTAAAAACATGCGTATCAAAACCTACAAATGACCTTTACGATTTAGGGAAATGCATGAGACCAATTTCATCAGTACTAAAATTGGAATAGTACAAATTTTTAATAGATGAATGATTTCCATTACAATAATTTTACCAAACAAAACTGAACAAATTAAAAAGAAACAATACAAAAAAAAAACAATTAAGAAGAATCACTTTAAATTAATATACTGCATAAGTAGCAGCTTTAGGTAAGATCGAAACACCAAGCGGGGTAGTCTTTGGTAGAAAATTAAAAATCAAGACTGTATCAATTTCAAGCTCATTTAGATATTTTTTTTTTCAAATTAATATCAAATTGATTTGAAAACGAATGAATTGGTTTTTAGTCGAGTATCTGAATGCATTTTGACCAACAGAGTTTAATTGATGAGAATTACGAGCAGGCGGAGTTGGGTTTTTAACACTTTGATAATAAAAGGAGAGGGCGGGGTTGTTGGGTTGAGCGTGATTGGCGGGAAATTCGAAATAGCGTTTGCGTGAGTGGGTTCGCAGATGCACTTGAGTCCTCCCTTATCACTTCCTTGTCCAAGATTAGCCTAATGCATAAAGAAAAAGAATAATGGAATTCCTTTGGAAGTGAATTTCTGTTGTCACTTAGCCAATTCCATTTTCAAAAAGCAAGTCTTGTTCTTCCGCTAAGCGCATTCCTTTCCCTCCATTAAGACTTCGGCCCCTTAATGGCCCTCGTATGACGCCAATTCCAAAGGCCCGCTTGGAAAATACAGGATCCTTGTTTCCAGAAATCCAGGCTAATTCATCTTCCGAATTCAACCACATAGTCAAATTTTTCACGCGAAATTTTAATTAAACTTTTTAATTTTAATTTAAATTTATTTAAAGTTTTTATTTTTTTTTTAGCAGAAGTGAATCCAGGATTTATGAGTTCACCCAATTTCTCAGCCACGGCAGCTCTAAGTCATCACCACGCCCACACCCACTCAAATTCAAATCACCACCACCAGCATTCGTCGGCCAATGGCCAATCTACCGTTTTTGGCGTTTCCGGTCACCATGGCCATGGCCACATGTCCATGTCCAACCTCGGAATGAGTTCAAATGGAGGAACACCGTCGTCGGTGGCACTGACCGCCGCGGCGGTGCTCGACACAACTTGCTTCTTGGGCCCGGGCTGGACACCGGCAGGGATCAATGAAGCTCGGGAGTGTGTTAACTGTGGTGCTGTGTCGACGCCGCTGTGGCGAAGGGACGGTACTGGACACTACCTCTGCAACGCTTGCGGCCTCTACCACAAAATGAACGGCATGAATCGACCCTTGATCAAGCCCTCGAGACGAATGGTATTTTTTTTTCAAAATTTAAAATTAAGTGATTTTAATAGAAATGCTGGAAATTTATAACATTTTTAACTGCGCCTTTTGCTCTAGTTTTTTATTCGTATTAAAGTTAATGACTTGAACGTGATCATCCAGTATTTAGATAATCTCATTCATTTTCACTGACGCGTTTTCCAAGTAGCAACTCGGCTTATGTCGCCAGCGCCTCATCACGTAGCGGTGATTTTGAATTTCTCGTTTCTGGCTTTTTAGGCGACATCTCGACGCCTCGGTCTCTGTTGTACAAATTGTGGAACGACGACTACGACTCTCTGGCGACGGAATAACGAGGGTGAACCGGTTTGCAACGCTTGTGGACTCTACTACAAGCTCCACGGTGTCAACAGGCCGCAGGCAATGCGAAAGGATGGAATTCAAACACGGAAGCGAAAGCCCAAGAGCAAGGTTTCTGGAAATGGAATTCCTGGAAGCGCATGCGCTTCAAGCGTTAACCACCACCCTTCAGCCAAGAGCAGTTCATCGCTGATTCTGGGCTCTTCCAACGGAAATCACCACAACCTCCAGCACAGTACCCACCACTACTATAAATGAAACACAAACTCTTCAAGGTTCCTCAGGAAAATGAACAGCGATCAGCGACAGCGAAAGCGGCCGGAGTACTTGGTTATTTATTTAAACAAAGTTGTGTGTCAATGCGACTGCTGCGTGATGCGCTGAATCTCAGATTTTTTGTACCCTCCCTTACCTACTTTAACCTAAGCATTACTGCTTTCCTTGTCTCGACAGTGACTGCTGATTTAGACCTAAAATACTGTCTGTTGTAGGATGCAATTACATTTTCTATGCGTACAAGAACTTGTAAAATTGTTAATTTATGTACTAATTGATTTACTAATAATGTGTAAACGGATATACGTAAAACAGTGTAAAGTATTAATGAAAAAAAACTTGGTTTCATCCCTCTGTAAAGAGACCAAAACAAGTATTTGCGTGCAATATTCTAGAAAACTAGTTCTAGAAAACTGGGCGGAGCTTCGACCTGTCCTTCTGCACGTTACACACCTTGTTAGACAATTTAGACAAAACATTTTTAGACTAATTTTTAGGACAACGCTAGTTGAATTTATAATTAAACTTTAAAACATGGAACCCTGGGGAGAAGGGAATGATTGGCAGATTTTTTACATAAATGGAACGGCTCGTGCGTGACTTGAATGAAAATGGGCATCCAGGCAACAAATTATACTGGAAGTGTACTAAAGAAGGGCGTTTCATTCCTTCGCCTCATGGAAGTATTCATGGATTGAGAAGATTATTAGTTTTGATGTCAATCAATCACCAATTCATTTATGCAAAAATCGTTCCTTAATTTGCAAACCTGCGAAACGAGTTCTGAGCCGTACATGAATGGGCTATAACGGCCAAAGTGTCGTTAGACTCCGAAAAAACTGTATTGGGAGATTGGGACATAGGGGAACAGAACAGTTTCATAGAAACCAGATTTCCCTTTTAACGCCTCCAGTTCCCTCCTGGGGTAATCCACCTGAGCAGATCAGTGTTGGGATGCTGTGGTCGAGGACCAGATTTCTTGGCAGCATCAGTGGCTTTTTGTTGAGGTCAAGTTCAGCACAGACGACATTTTAGTGCATGTGAGTTCATAGCATTCCGCGGAAGAATCTCTTACTGTTTGTCATTGCATTTTTTGTCACCTTTTGTTGGAAATCGGGGGCAAAATGGTGCCAATTTCGGTGGTTGCTAAGGACCTCCTCAAGGGAACTGTCTTGAAGCGGATATGGCTCAAAATTATTTTGGTCGGAATTTATACGGTAGTTATTGTGGGCATCTACGAGGCAGTGCCAGCGTTTTCCGGAAAGCAACTTCGCATTGACCTCACGGACATTTTGGGCATTGTCACGGGATTACTCCTAGTTTTCCGGACGCAAATTGCCTATGACCGGTAAGTTTGTGCGCTAGAATGTGCGTAAAATGGCTACAAGACGAGTTTCGTGACAAGTCGAGGTCACTCGATAATGAGCCGTTTGTAAACAAGTCAATTATTCGGAATAGACAAAGCTGTCCTAGTTTTTATGCTTATTGAAGCTTGAGCTTGAGCCAGTAATTTAAACGCGGAGAACTGCAATTATTTTCTAATTTTCTTTTCGGTTAGCTTGTCCTTTTTTGCGTTGAATCCATCCTAGAAAATGAAAACAAAAATGCTGAAATTGGCCTATTAAGGAATAAAATTACTTTTTACTAAAAAAAAAAATTATTTGGCCATTATTATTGTTCTAGAATGAAACAAACATTTCTAAAAATGAAATAAGGTCCATTTTAGAACACTAAAACCAAAAAATTAAACCTGATCCTTCTGTTCAAGGATGGGCTTGTTTGGTTTTTGATAATAGTAAATCTAGGAAAATTAGTCTTTTTAAATTGTTTCTAAATAATTTGTGTTGAATGTTTAATTTACAAGATACTGGGAAGGGCGTAATTTGTGGACATCGTTGGGAAGTGCGGTTGGAACCCTGGCCCGTTTAGTTTGGATCAGTATCAAGGACACTGACACTCAGGACTTGGTGGAAAAGAAAACGATTATGAATCTACTGGCAGCATTTCCATTGGCCACGAAGCACTACTTGAGGAATGAGTACTCGCAGGACTTCGAGGATATGAAGGAGTACATCACAGCATTTCCGGAAATACTTCTAAAACCGCCACCAAACCGAGTCAAGGCGATGACCACTGGCAATACGCATGTGCCTGGAGGGAAACAAGAAGAAATTCCGGATTTCGTGGCCCCGTCAAACGCTCCATGCTTAATAACCTACTACATCGGGGCCTATTTCGACAAGGTCATCGGACGGGAATTGGTTGATGTAAACGTTATGAAGGTTCTCCAAGACTGTGAGTGCATGCTAAAAACGAAAAAAAGAAGATCATTTATGAATAACAATTATCCATAGAGGATTTAGTTTTCTAATTTGGAAAAAAAAACAGCATCACACGTTGTAGGTTTGCTCTATTTTTTTTTAATTCAGCCGTTGCTCAACTTGGCGACCAGCTCTGTAATTTTGAAAAGATTCTGCGCACTCCGATGCCATTGGCCTACTCCCGCCATCTTGGTCACTGCCTCCACATTTACATTTTGGCGCTTCCATTTCAATTGGTCCATGACCTCACGTGGTTGACTATTCCAGTTGTCGTCCTCGCCTGCTTCGCAATTCTGGGCATCTTGGGAATTGGAGAAGAAATTGAAAATCCGTTTGGATACGACGACAATGACCTTGTAAGTCCCTTTTTAAAATTAATGTGCTTTCAAAATGCCGAAAAACGAAATTCGCAAAGACTAATTTTTTTTTTTCGTTTTCTTCAGCCATTGGACGAATTTTGCTCGGACATCATCAAGGAAATTCGTCTCATCCTCAGCTTGCGATTACCAAGAGATTGGGCAATTTCACGTACTAATTTCCCTTGTGCTGCTAATTCACCCGGTCTAAACGCCGAGGAAATTGCCAACACTCAAACGATTGAAGAGATTCGGGAGATGTTTCGAAAAGACGCTCTTTTGAATTCACCGCCACAATTGAGCCAGGTCACGACGGCGCCAAAAATGGCGGGAGCTGAAAACCCAATGATGATTGGAAAACCGATGGGACAGGAGGACAATGAGCCTTGAGACTGCGCATTTATATATTTTTATAATTGTAAAAACGTTTTACTCATTTCTTTCAATTACGTCACTTTACAATTAAATCAATAATTTTATTGTAATTACTTCTTTTGTGAATTGCTACTGCGAGTCATTTCAAACCTATATGAATGCTCCTATAATTAAGTTTTACATTTGCATCTTTGCATTGCATTTGCATCCTGGGTCTCATTCTTCAAATTGGAAATTTAAATAAGTGAAAAGTAAATACGCATTACATAATTTAAAAAAAATTGCATAATTAAAACGGATTGAATTACATCGTTTAATTTAATTGATTCATCTGTGTGCTCTTATTCATGCTAAGAAATCTCTGTCAGCAGTGTGTCTTTTGAATTTGAATCAATTTGATAAGTTCAATGTAAGTTTTTATTCTCGATTTTTTATTTTTGCAGTAAAGCTTCGAGGGATTTAGCTCATCACACGCTTCGGAAAATTATATAAAATTTACTTTTAATTAATTGAATGAGGAAAAAATAATATTCAAGGTGGATTTAGCTTAAAGCATGGTTATAAATAAAATTTAAATTATTACATTAAAAATATTGCCAAAAAATCTAAATCAGAGCTCCTTAAAATTGCCAATTGCATCCTACCCTTCCTGTTTGAAGATCAAAAAAGCCAGAAGCGTAAAAGCAAATGTTACAAGTTTCCAACATGTAATTAGGAAGGCCTTTAACTTTCTGTTTCCGTAAGGGCCTATTGCATACAATAATAAATCGTCAACAATAGGATAAGCAAGAACAAGATTTTTATGTAATCGATTGGTTACCAATGCAGTCAATTGCTACACGACTTTGAATGGAATCACCACTCATCGCAACTCTGCTTGCAATTTTGCAAGGGGTCACCAAGCAGTCTCATTAGCTCATCTTAAGTGCCTACTCCTGCAATCCTGCACGTAGCACTCGACCTGCAAAACGAATGCGAAGGGCGACGAAGGGTCTTCTAATGAAGCGAAAGTCAATTAAATGTTACTGATTAACAGAGTTTCAGTATCAGTCTCATTTCTGGTTCGGTAAAGGATTCACACTTGAAAATGGACGGTGGTAACGTTTTTGTGCGGCCGTTTCGAACGCTGACGAACTGGTACCGCCCCATCCTGTACAGTCTCATTGGAATGATTTCAATTAATGTGAGTTACATTTAAAAAGAAAGTGACTTAAATAGTTAAATTAAGTGTAATTTTTAATTGGGCATTTTAAAAATAGGTTAACACCTTCCATGACCTTGATCGTGTTTCCGATAGCATTCGAATGACATTCGGCGAATACCAGGATACTTTCGATTTTATAGTCGGTGAGATATAAATGTTAAAAAAGCGTTTTTTTTTTAATTCGCAAAAACGCATCTCCAATAAATTGCGCGCTTATTGCAATTAATCAAACCAATGTAAAATCGTAGTTGGCGGAGGTAGTGCCGGTGCAGTCGTGGCAAATCGCCTGTCAGAATATTACAACGTTTTACTTTTGGAGGCTGGAGGGGATCCAACGCCGCTTTCAGCGATTCCAGCCCTCTCGCTTCTGATGCTGCGACAACCGCACATTGATTGGCGCTATACTACGACCCCGCAG
>VYYI01001035.1:0-22783 GCA_021029175.1 Bilobella aurantiaca
TTTTGACATTTATACATTTAAGTACCCGTACCCTCAAGTACCCTCCTACCAAAGGCCCTAACCAATCACTACGGTGGTAACGTATCCTTACATCTTAAGTACACATTATTATTTATACATTGTTCTTTGAATTACGACGCTTAATTAAACGTCGTAAGTCCCGTAACGTAGTCCGTCCTCCGGCGACATTCATTTCGGTCGCTTAACGACCACCGCATACTTCCATCCTGGGTGAAAGAGCCCGTTAAAAAGGCTCACAGCTATAATATCTTTAACCAACAAAATAAGCGAAAAAAAGGGAATTGCTTAAACACATTCCATGCAGCATTGCTAGAATTTTTGCTGAAGGCTCAACACTTCTGAAACACTTGATTTCTGTGCAAATGACGCCTTTCACCAGTTTTTGTAGGATAATTGTATGAAGGCGGATCGTTTTTTTTTGCGCTGAAACAGCTGCTTAACAAAAGGTAGCGTCTCGAAAGAATTCAATTTGAGGATTAATTAACAATTTAATAATGTTGGTTAACTTAATCAAAAATCAACCACGAATGCTTGCTTTCTAGTACTTACATATTCTGATTTGACAAGCCGGCAGACTAGCGAATGCCCAATCGAATAAACATATTTTGCCAAAAAATAGTTTCGAAATAGTGTGGAAAACAAAATTGTGAAGGAATTAGGGTAGGCTCTCGAACTTTAATTAGTTTGACTATTTTAGTCCAAATGCATGACCTATAACAAAAACTTAGAGTTTGCTAAAGGGAAGGCATAAGGCATTTGGTTGGGTATTTTTGGTAAGAGGCCCAAGCTAGCGCTAATGTTAACACTGCCAACCTTACTTTTTGCCTTCCCACATTGCTCAAATATTTGGTACGGATAGCTTGATTCTGCTAAACAAAATAACTTCAAAATAAAAATAAAACACAATTTATTGAAAACTAGGTTTTCATTGGAGGTCTCAGCCTCGAGCAGTTATCATTGAACTCGAGTCTACCCGAGTCCGAAGACATGAGACTCGATTCCAGGCTCGAATCCTATTCTCCATTTTATTAGTCTGTGGGGTAGTGGCCGATTGGCCAGTTGCTTGGTTTTTTTCTGCCAAGCGGCGGGGGTTCGAGACTCGCTCCCTGCATGACACTTGGCATTCACTGGTATTGGTCAGAGGTGTAAAGGTGGCTACAATCTGCTGAAAATACAAAAACCAGTGAATCCTCATAGAGTCACCCATTCTCTAGGATTTGAGCCTCAACTATAGCCAAGTGTGAGGTATAGAAGATCAGGACTTAAATGACCTGAATACGAAAAGACTAAAAATCTGATTTGAATTTTGAATTTTAATCCTAAACCTAGTGGTAAACGGATACTTATTTTAGGTCAAATTGAGATCCTCCGTCAGATTTTTTGCATAATAATAAGTCATCTTGTGAAATAAGAAAAGTTACTTTGTCTCTAAGCCATTGAAAAAAATAAATATACATGAACCATTTGAGTTTGTTGATAAACTCCCTAGAATATTGGTTTTGTGATATATTTTATGCAATTTAACAATGGCGTTGAAATCCATTATTATTCAATCAGTTGTATTTCTTGGTCCCGTGAACAGTTTAAAATTACAATTAAAATGAAATAAAATTCAGGAAACAAAACGACACGAGATTAGTTAAATGTTTAAGGTTTTATGGAAACTCTCTATTTCATTTTTCACAATACAGCATCGTCACATCATATTGTTTAAAAATTTCATAAGAATGCCTTTGAATGTTATGCATACTATCAAATCAGTGTATTAAAATTGCCAAATATATATTCTTCTTAGCTTTAAAAGAAAGAACACTTATTTGAATTTTGAGCCTTTGATTTAGGTCAATTTTAACAATTAGACTCGAGTCGGTCCCAGGTGAGAAAGACTCGAGTGTCGAGCTCCAAAAAGTCTTTGGATTTTCCAATTCCGAGTTCGAGCCTGGACTCGAGCCTTAAACTTCTAGTATCTAGGCTCAGGTGAATAGCGCTGTACAATAAAAAACTTGTAAAGCTCGTGACTCTCCGGAGAAATAAACGTTGTCTCGTTTATGTCTGTTTCCTTTGTTCGAAAATTGTTTAGCAGAATCCGCTGAATACATGCGTCAGAATTTTAGTCCTATAAAAGAGGTTTGCAACTCTGTATTAAGCGGCTGTGCACAGTAATAAAATATTCACTGTAATTCTAAAGTCATGTTTGCATTAAATTATAAGGTTCAGGTTATTTTGTTTACAATAATTACTCTGTTGTCTCTCTTGTCTGCTGCTTGGCAGTTTATGGTAAATAGGCACCTTAACATGTAAATTTTGTAAAATTGAGTAAACTTGGAAAAGTACTGAATTTAATATTTCTAGGTTCTGAAAAATGGACTGAAGTTGGTTGTATTTGGAAATATTGGTCAATACCCAGAAGCTATTTTAGAGGTTGAGAACGATAGCTTTGTGCCAATAGCAAGGTAACTATTAAGTCAAAATTATTTCTGGACGGTTTTTGAAGAATTTTTTACAGGCGAAATGGGGAAATATTTGGCAGTATTATGTTGGCATCTGTTTTCTACTCGATGTTGGAGACGAAGTTGGGAGTTCCGGTAGAAACTAAAGGACTCGAGTACGCTCTCTCCTATAAAGAACCAAATCAAAGTGATGATTTCAAACACTTAAAAGAAAATGCATCAAAAGTCTTAGCATTTTCAATAGAAAATGTAAGCGACAAATAAAATTGTTCTACAAATTCAACTTTAACTGGAAGTAAAATCACGTTGTTCACAACAACTTGAGTCTGAAATATAGGAGGCTGAAATACTATAGGCAACCAGTAGTGCATTAGTTATTAGTTGAACTAATTAACACTACCAACTGCATGTCAATCTCCTGTTACAAATGTAGAATATACTTTTTACTGTTATATAGTTTCCGGTGGAAGATACACCATTCTCTGTAAGATTTCGTAATGACCTCACCCCAGGCGTAATAGTTGAGGGAATACCTTGCGTGGGAGCAATACTCATCCCGTAATACTAATACAAAACAATGCATAACATTATAAACTTAAGCATAACAGTACATACTATTATGGTTAATAGTACTACAGTTTTCAAAAAAAAATTGTGTGTTTTTTAGTAATCCAGACGATGCAAGCCTTGGAAAAGTTGTTCTGGATTTTCCTATTGTGTTAGTAAATGTCACGGATCTGCTGGCAAAAGATTTTGTTTGGGGGGATTACACTGTCGCATCTTCAGCAGACGAACTAGAAGTTTATGGGTTAATTCCGCCGGGATCGGAACAATTCTATCCAGGATCAAAACGCAAGAAAGTATTGAAAAACCCAGCGTTGGAGGATACTACCTTCGTTTTGTTTACTGAAATCAAAAAATAAGAAATTAGAATCTAAATTACAAAAGGCATTCTTAAATGCTTTGTAAACTTTCATTTGATTTATTCATGTAAACCGATCAGAAATAAAATAACTATACTAAACAATCTAAAGAAACTTGCGGAAGCCTCTTTCACAACGAATTTGAACACGCCAAAATATCAACTAGAGGAACCTCTTTTTTTTTCTAATTATTAATTCATTTTTGCCAATTGAATTCGCAGAATCTTTATTGAGATATTTACGAAAAATGATCAAAATACTAAAATAAGTATTATATTATTAATAAATAATAAAATACAAAATGAAGCCATTTTAAACACCCTTTTACTGCCGCAACAGGAATTGAAACGCTGTTTTCTGAGTAACTAGAATTACTAGAGGTTAAAGGAAAGTTACTAAAGTATGGTACCCACATTTCACGTGACTTATTCCAGGAGTCGTGGAATTCAGTACACAACCAGCGTATAAAGTTTAGGTGATACCTATGGTAAGTTAAAAAATAAGAAAGTTTCCGTGACACTAGTATATATTTTTCAAGTACTCGAGTGCCATTCATGAAGAAATTTGTCATTTGGAATATTTTTTAAGAAAACTTTTATACAGTAAATTCATTTTAAAATGGCAAATGCGGATTTTTATTTTAGTATTGAGCGGATCCGGACTTTTGTTAGCAAATCGGAATCTAGTTTCTTTTTTATTCAATTATTAGTAAAGCTTGATGAATGTTTTAAAATTTAGAAAACTATTTCATATGGTCACGATTACGACGCCAATGGGCTCAAGACGCCGTACCCTTGACGCTGTAGTTAGTCATAGCCAAAGTCACACATTTGTTACAGACGTGTGTCTATTACTGTTTAAGCAAATAGCTCCTAAGTGTAGTAAAAAGTGAATGATTATAAGTGTTTTTGATTAATTTAAACTAGGAAAAATTGGAATTGAGTTTGGAATTAGGCCGAATTGAATGATTTTTGATAGTTTAATCGAATAGTTGGCGGTGTTGGTCTAGTGGTGTAGGGTGTCTACCTCTCTCCCCTAGCAAGAGTGAGAACGGGGGTTCAAATCCCCCAATCAGCCACAAAAAAGTCTTTGATGTTGGTTTTCCTCTTAAAGGAATTGCCTTGCCTTTGACTTGTGTATGTCCGTAACTCCGGGATTAAGCATACACAGACAGAGTATATGAAAAATTCCCGATAGGTTTCCCAACAGTCTTTGTCACAATTGAGAAGACTGCCCTTATTTGCATAGATAAGAAAATGTATGCTAATGAGTCCTTATCCCTACCACATCGGTACCATCTCCTTTCATGTTGAACATCCGCTCTGCGGGAATGTCAAATAACGCTCCCTTTCCTTTTTATTTAGATTCCTAGCTACCACTTACCATACTTATTCAAACTACTTATAGTCTCCGCGGCAACCCAGGAGGTGAGAAAAATCTTAGCGTTTCAAATGTTCTACGGCTAACAAGTTTTGAATCAATACTACGGACTGAATAAATTGTTTTAATTAAATATCTGCCTTATTTTTTAATTAATTGTAAATGTTGAGAGTATGAGCAGGAGAGGCAGTTGGCATTTAGCAACATTTCCCTTTGGCTAAATGCCACCGATGGGTATTAAATGAACCGTATTACTATCTAGGGTATGATTGCCTTAACAGTGCCAAAACTGTACTAGTGTACTGCAGATCTCAATGAAGCATACAGTTGCAGAAGCAAGAATTATATTCTGAAGCAAGGTGCTAATAATAGATCACAAAAAGTGACTTTTCCAGTATGCAAATGATCTACTGAACATCAAGTCAATAGGCATTGTCTTATGTCACTTACTGTTCTTATTCACACAAATTTCAATACAAAGTAATTCAAAAAGGCATATTTTAACTCGGGTCTCAAACAGGTTTGCCTTGTACAAGGCCGTTTGCAAAATGAAGAATGAAAAAAAAACCTGTAAAAAATAATTTGTAAAACTAATTTTCAAATACAGGTCGCTTTCTAACATAAATATTTAATTTGTTGTAAATGTAAATATGGAAAATATTTAATTATATAATAAACTGCTTAGCCCTAAACCATTTCTCTTCATTTTACACATTTCATTTTATCTTATAAGAACTACTTTTTTGTTGTAGAATTGTATAAACTAGAACCACATTTAGTAGCCACAACTTTCTACTTGGATTTTTACGGTAAGTGACAAATTAAGGTCAAACGTTGATTATTATCACAAAGGAGGGCGAGATTTGAGAAATTATAATGTCGGCTAACATTTTTGACGCAATTGTGGTTGGAGCTGGATTCTCTGGTAAAGAAGTCGCTAATTATATATTACACAAAAATTACCTTTTTTTTTTTTTTTATAAATTTCATTCCATAATTGTGACTTTTGCAATAATACCATTTTACAAATATCTATATAGTAAATATGTCGATAATTTGACAAACTAATGTGAATTCTTTTTTGTGCATACCAGGACTTACTTGTTTACATGAGTTGCGCAAGTATGGTTTTAGTTGCAAAGTGTTCGAAGCTGGTGGCGGCCTAGGAGGCGTTTGGTACTGGAACTCATATCCAGGAGCACGCGTTGATTTGGAACATTCTATTTATCAGTTCCATAGTCGTGATCTAGGTAGAGATTTTCAATGGACTGAAAGATTTCCAAGCAGAGACGAGTTGCAGGCATATTTTAGCCATGTCGACAAGACTCACAATTTCAGCCGCGACATAAAATTCAACACACGCGTCACAACCGCCAACTTTGACGCAACTTCCAATTTCTGGAATGTAGCCACTTCAGATGCAGCAACAACGCAATGTCGCCATCTTATCCTTTGCACTGGATACGCCTCCAAGCGCAACTATCCTACCATTCCTGGTTTGCAAAATTTTGCTGGAAAATGCTACCATTCGGCCGATTCGATAAATGTAGGTCACGTGGACTTTACTGGAAAGCGTGTTGCCATCATCGGAACTGGTGCCAGCGGGGTACAATGCATTCAGGAAATTGGACCGAAGGCGGAACACTTAACCGTATTCCAGCGAACGCCGAACATGGCGCTTCCCATGCACCAGAAAGATCGAAATTCAAGTTGGAAATTTCCGGAACCAGAGGAATGTAATAAAATTCAAGATCAAAATAGAAATGATTTTGCTGGAATTGGATTGAATTTCGATAGTAGAAAATGCGTTGAAGCTACTCAAGAAGAGAGAAATGCTCTATTTGAGAAGCTGTATTCTGATGGTGGATTCGGGTACTGGCTTGGAATATTTTGTGACACGCTATTTTGTCACGAGGCAAATGAGCATGCGTACCAGTTTTGGCGCCAAAAAGTATCTCCTCGAATCTTGGATCCAGTTAAACGCGAAATCCTGGCACCAGCACATAAGCCGCACCCAATTGGCACCAAGCACCCTTCGCTGGAACAGTCCTATTACGAAGTTTTCAATCAACCCAACGTTGACCTTTTTGACCTTAACAAAAACCCTATCAAAGAGGTCACGCCCTCTGGTTTGCAAATGACAAATGGCGGAGAAGTGGTAGTTGATATTATAGTGTTGGCAACAGGATTTGATTCAGTGACAGGAGGAATCCTGGATATTGACGTTAGGAATGCTGCTGGAATTCGATTGCAAGATGCATGGAAGAATGGAATTTGTACTTCGCTAGGAATGCTCACTCCAGGATTTCCAAACATGTATTTTATATTCGGACCGAAAGCACCAACAGCATTTTCAAATGGACCGACACTTGCAAAAATCCAATCTGATTGGCTCCTGGAACTTTTCGTATGGATGCGCATGCGCGAAAAAACAAGCGTCGAACCCAAATTGCCCGAAGCCGAGAAGTGGACGACATTGGTTCATGAATGTTGGAACAAGTCTTTGTTTCCGTTGGCAAAGGGCTGGTACCAGGGAGACAATATTCCGGGCAAAAAAATTGAGCCATTGAATTTTGCCGGTAGTCTTCCAGTGTACTGCAACACTTTATTGGAGTATAGCAATAATGATTACGAAGCATTTGATTTCCAATAAAAGAAGGCAATTCTGAACCTAAAAATGCAACATTTCAAATAGAAAAAACACTCTAGTTGATGGCTTACTCTATACGTTCGAGCCAATGAATATGGACAATTAGCTTTGATTGAAATAAATCAGTAAATAAGCCAAATAATTAATATGAGATATTTTACTAAACGGGCTAAATATATATATATAGCTATATTTCAAATCCAGCAAGTCGACGTAACTAGCTAAAGTTAAAAGTTTATACTAGAAAGTCTTGCTTTAGCTAACCAAGATTTTTACATTTAAACGTTACGTTAAGGTGGATTGATGTTTCGGTTGATAAACTTACATGATGCTATGTGACTTATGACCGAACAGCAAGGTATAGGAAATTTCATGGACGTTAAATTATTATTTCTGGGTTTTACATTAAGAAGTTTTTCTACTAGAATGTATAAATATTTGATTAGTCTCAAAGCCTCTACTCATAATCATGCATTTCCCAATACGTTGGGTAACAGAAAAATATATTTTTTCACCAAAATTATTGCAAAGTTACATTGCATTGTTAAAAATCAGACATTTATATAGCCTGTTCGTATCGAATTGATTATAAGGTCATCACGTAAAGCTCTGTATGTTTCTACGAATAATTTTTTATTATTAAAACCAAAGTCTGGGATTTTCGATTAATTATATGTTAATTACTATAAATAATTACTCGCCTTGTTAATTACTTTGACGTCAGGGAAAACGAAACCTGTAAATGTCAAAAAAAGAAATTTACAACAGTTCATGAGAATTAATTAGCTAAGGATGCGTCTTCCACAGCGGACATGGCTTAGAAAATTTCATGTTATGTTGTAATTTAATTTTTCTAATGTCCTGATGAGAGAATCGCCTTTGTGACGTTGTCGACTTTAATTCCCATCGAAATCTCAACAAACACAGTGATAGTAAAAGGACATTTCTTGAGAAACCTAGTTCTCATGCAATCAACTGCACATTGGGACGATACCATTTGCAGCATATACTGACTTCATTAAATTTGTTCACACTTATGTCTCTGTATATTCTGAAAATTCCTACGCATATGCCTATCTATTCACTCAATCAAAAATTCAATCCCTTTCAACGATATTCTTATCGACATCAAATTTTCCCCTAAAAAAGGAACCAAAACAAGTTTAATATTCCATGGAATACGGATATATAAATTATCTGAGCGACCGATTTTCTCACGTAAGGCCATTAACTTTAATTACCACTGCAATAATGTAGGATCAAAATGTTATATAGCATACTTGACAAATCAAGGTAGGTTAATTTTCCAGCTAGAACTAGTACACGTAAAGTCAAGGAATAACAGCAGCAAAATGAACGCTTGGGCAGTAGAGAATTATTTCTCTATTATCGACTCTTTGTATTGGTTCAATAAAATCAAGCCTTTTGTCATTCCAATAAGTGTGATATATGTTGTCATGATTTTTGGTATTAAGAAAAGAATACAACGCAAATGTGCATTTTCCGCAACAAAAGCTCTTTTTCTATGGAATTTGTCACTTGCAATATTTTCCATACTTGGTGCATTTCGAACCGTTCCAGAACTGTTTTGGTATTTCCAAGGTGATAACCCGTTTCACGCTTCTATTTGCGAGAGGTAATGTATTTACATTGTTAGTATATTATTTTGTTGTTTAGTTCTAAATTATAGTACCGTTTTTTAGTAGCGACTTCAATACAAGAACAACTCCCGGATTCTGGACCGTTCTCTTTGTGCTGAGTAAATTTCTGGAATTTGGTGACACCATATTTATAGTTTTGCGTAAACGGCCCCTTATATTCTTACATTGGTTAGATTTATTTATAATTACATTAAGATACGGGTTAATTTTTTTGAAATATAACAATTTTTGACCAATGTTATTGCTAAAATACAACTTAAGGTATCACCACGTGACGGTGTTTTGCTATTCTTGGATTAGCTATACATCTTTAAATTCAATGGTATCATGGATGGTTCCATTGAATTTTACTGCTCACTCCTTTATGTACACATACTACGCCCTTCGCGTAAGTGCAAAACAAAACTGCAAATTACGTAGCCAAATAACATAATTTACGGTAAATGTAATTAGATCAGCCTTATACTAGATTTGCGACATATGATTCACCAAAATAGGTTATATTAAAATAAGGTTACAATATTAGTACATTATTTTTGAAATAATTTAGGCCTAACAAGGTAAGCTTCCTAAGTGAGGCCTGAGTTGAGATACGACACATGCATACATTTATTTAGTACCCTCTTTGGACCAACTTTTCTGAAAAATTTCTCTGTCAAACAGACCATTTCAAAAATGGCGTTGATTTTTTAAAATATGTTTTAAAGATTCTTTTTGTAAAAGTGCCAAAGTACGTAAAACTCCAAATTATACTTCGAAAATTTCATTTAGGATCTCAATCTCAAAAGGATTTTAAAAAAATGACCTGCCACTCGCCAGTCAACAATTTACATTTTTCAACGCTCGAACGTATTCTTGAGTTAGCAAGGCAAATTTTAGATTTCAGATTTTCAACAAATCACCTTTTTTTAAATCGCCAGTTTATAGAAACGGCTTTACTGCTGCAAGTTTTGCAACTACTGTACGTTTGTTACTATGTCAATGGAGTCTAAGGGTATAGCTAACTGCCTCCATCTAACAGTTAACTGCCTCCTCAGAAATAGCGAACTGCCTCCTTATCACGTGGCTCGAAAATCAATGATTGTGAACAATGGTTATAGAGAAAGTGTGGTTTGCTTGCTTTTGAGTTTAACCCTTTGCTCAAAAGTTGACCGATTCTACCACGTGACTTCATAAAGGCAGTTAACTGTCACACTTAACAGTTAACACTTCGACTCCACTGTGTGTAAATGAACTGGTTTTAGACAACTGTTAACAGAATAGGCAAAACACTTCGATATAAATATTCTCCCCGAATTAACCTGGCTTACCCAAAATACACGATCTAGCATTGAGAAATGTAGAATTTTTTTTTCAAAAAATTGGTCCAAAGAGGTTACTAATTAAGTGTATGCATGTGTCGTATTGCAACTCAGGCCTGACTTGGGGAGCTTACCTGAGCCATTACTAGCAACTTTTCTTTGTGTAAAAAATGCATTTACAATCTAATTTTGTGTGATTGTAGGACGAACTTTCATGTTTTAGGTTCTAAAATGCCGAATGCCCAAAACAGTGGGCATGTTAATTACAACCCTCCAAATACTACAGATGGTGATTCTATTTGCCGTGACCGCCTACGCCGTGACTTCCATCCATATTGGCAAAAGGTGTGATAATCAGGCGCTGCACATGTATTTTTCGTTGATGATGTTTTTTTCATTTCTTGTTCTCTTTTTACGCTTCTTCAGAAATGCGTACACAAAGTCTACAAAAACATTGTAATACCGGTGTGCATATTAAATTTCTACAATTTTACTAACGAATAATTAACTAACATAAGTCAAATACTCATATGGTGTAACAATGAGTGATACAATGTGTTTTATTATGTGGAAAGATATTATAGGATTACAGAGAACCATATTGCAAAACGTATGAATAACTTGTTTAGAATCCTTGACTAAAGTAGTCATTGAGCTACTTTCAGCGTGTCAACTTTTTACTTATCTTTAATTCAATTTCGAATTGCCTTGTAACGTGCACAAGCAATATAGACATGAATACTCCCCGAACTATTAATATAGTAATGTAGTTCAGAAAAACATTTCCGTGGTTCAAAAATGCAATACGGTGAACCTCGTTTAAGACAACCTCGGATAGGCTAAATCCGTGAAGGTAAACAAATATTTGGGCAGGCATGTGACTGGGATATAGGGATTTTACATTTGACATTCTCCAGGTAAGGTAAACCTCTGATAAGCTAAACAGGTTTAGCGTTCCTCTTCATGTTTACCTTAGCAGAGGTTCACTGTACATGTTTTGACGGGATGAGGGGCCAACTAGTGGAAATGATGTAATAATCAAAAATTACACATGTATTCTTTCCCAATGATGTACTCTCGTTTCCACGTTCTCTTCAAAAAAGCTTACACAAAGTCAACTAAAATTTTGTAATAGCGATTATATTCCTCTCATTTGGATTCTATTGATAAACAAAAGATACGTTCCTTTGATAATAACACTTAAATATAACACTTAATAGCACATGAAAATCTACTAAAACATTATATTCACATTAAGATTTCCTTCTTTTGCTTACCTTAATACAAAAAGTAATAACCATCTTCTTCACCATTAAATACAGTTTTCATTTAAAGTCTTGCACATCTAGAATGGTGATAAATGCTTATTTTGTTTTGAAATGACTCAAACTTTTGGCAGGCTCAGCAAAACGTTGTGGGTTAGAATTTATGTTATGTTTTTCAATTCCGTGAGTTAGTTTTGACTTATAATACTAAAAAAATAGCAATATAAAAAATGCTAACATGTTTGAATACTACAATGGTCATTTCTCATGTATATTTGAATTCCTAGGAATTCAGATTCATGAGACTATCCATCTGTAAGTTATACAACTAAAAGATAAGCCGCTTAAAATTGGCTAGAAAACTTTAAACTGAAAAAAAAACTGTTGGAAAATGTATCAAAATCGAAGAATAGAACTAGTATATTTAAATGTTTGAAAACGATATTTTAGGTAATTAATATATATAAAATGCGCGGTTGGTAGTTATGGCTGGTGTTGATGATTGGTACGAAGTCAACCGGCTCATATTTAACAAAAAATTTGCTTGTATATTACAAGACTCACTGTGGCCTAGCGGTGAAAGTCGTTGCTATAAACTCAAACATGGCGGGTTCGAGTCCCTTCAATTTTTTTACAATAATAAAAACACTGCGAAATATTGTACCGTCCGGTAATTTAAAAAGTATTGAGTTTTTCCTGCGACATGGAAACAGAGGCTGTTTTCCGTATTGTAAACTGAAAAATTGAAAAACTCGATAATTTTTTAATTGCCGCAGGGTACGATCATGCCAGTTACTATCAGAGGCATAAAATAAATATGTTTATGCTAATAGCATATTGCAATCAAATCATATTTTGTAATTTCAAAAACTCAAAATTAACAAAAGTTAATGTTTAAATCAGATATTTATTTTTCAAAACTTAATCATCCTTGTAATAGTATTATTAGAAATACAGATCAAAAATACAATAACCATTTTGGATTGGCTAATTATGAACCTCGACTAAAATACCCCAGAAAAGTGCTTGAGGTTCCTGTCATTTTGTCAACCTTCTCCTTAATTCCATCTCGAATTTGCTTGTTGAGGAGAACATGAAATATGAACATAAACGCTCCCTGAAATGGGACATACAAAATAGCATAAAGGTAACATTACTGTAACATTATTTTAACAAGTGACCTACCTGAAGACCATTCAGCAGTGTAAATAAATATGCACCAATTAGAGCCATTGTTTTGTTGGCACTGAACATGATAAATCCGACTGACCAACTGAGACCGAGAAGGATTGTTAGGCCGAGGATGCCGCGGACAAATGTTCTAGAGAGCATTGGAATCCAATCAACATTAATTTTTATTATGTTAGAAAAGTAAATAAGTTGAATGTGGGAGTTTGCGTTTTTATAATATACATTTATATATTAATATATCAATTTATAATATGTGCTATATGTAGTATGTGGACTTACAAAAACGGAGCTATTTTCTTTGCCACTTGCAGATTCTTACTGTTTCTTTGTACTACAGCAACTCTCACCGACAGAATCAGGATCACAAAATTCCCCTGTATGAATAATTTGGAAACGTTTTTTAATTTAATTGTTTAGTTAAATTTAAAGTTATTTAATTAATGTCACTTGAGTTTTTAAATAGGAAATAAAACTTACAACTAACATGATTGCCGCAGGAATGAAAAAGCTCCAAATGTATTCATCGACTAACCAGCAACTTAAATAAAAATAAAATTTGGAATTAATCTATATTAAGAAAGCAAAATGACACTTCAATCTGAAATGTTAATTGAAAAATATTTCAGCTAAAATTCTCAATGTAAACAAACTTCATAAATATGATGTATTTTCGGCAAAACAACATAAATACAAACAAATATAAATACGGTAAATCGGTCTGTACTGCCACGTTTGTTCATAAGTCTTACAAACAATCTCCTCCGTAAGCGTTTTTGTTGTTTACAAAAGCAATGAGAGCTGTTATAGCAACAATTATGACAGGTATCCCGTATGCTCCTATGTACATGATTTTGTGATGTTGCCTTGCACTCTGAAAAACAATTATTGCAAGTCTGTAGAGCTGAATCCCTTCCGCTGTCATCCATGAAAACGCAGTCAAGTAGATGTAGTGCGTGAGCATTGCTGAACCTGTACATATCACCTGGAATAAAATAAAACAAGATCTGAATAAAAAAAAGCAAATAAGCAATTGGGAAACAAGCAACGGGTAAAAGGGTTTTATGTAGTTTAAAATAATTTCTTATTAAATTCCGTAAGATGATTTTAGTTATACAAACTTTCTTTTTGAAGTATAATTATGAAATCTATTTCCAACAAGGGGATTCCGCTCATTTAGACATATGCTGTTACATTATCCGTTTGATTTCACAATTATAGTAAATTTGCATTTAAGCATTAAATTAAATTAGCATATTAAGTATTGATAATAAATACTACTAAATTGTTAGGGAACCAATGCTTACGTCTCCTAGGCCCAAGTAACTCCTTTCCATTAGCAGTAATATGCAAATGTTTCCAAAGAGGAGGCATGCACTCAAGTTAATGATTATTGCAGTTCTCTGTCCTTTTGGCCGAAGTGTGACAAAGACAATAAGCGTCGCAATTAGTCCAAGTATTGATGGTGGACAAACGACCCATGTTATAACTTTGAGGCCAAAATTGTGACCCTGCAAGCGCAAATAAATGGGGTACAACGCAAAACTGGTCATTTACTGATATTTCACTTTCCCCACTATGCAATTTGCTTGTTTATACGTATTTTTAATATTAACATTTGTCCAAGAGCAACAATAAATAAGGTAAGGCATGTCCATCAAATGTAAGTCATAGTAATTATATAATGCTGCGAATAAATGTTGTCAGTAGATGTAATCTTACCGTTGATTGGTCAAATGGTTCCATGAGCAGTGCAAACGCTGTCAAGTGGGTGCATTCGCAGATTGACTGCTTTTTGTTTGAGGATATTAGTCGACAGCCCTTTGTTGACCATTTACTGTACAAATAACGTAAGTTCAAAATAGTTTAATGATTTTTTATAATTTTTGGATAAATTAATTTATATTAAAATTTTATAATATCAAGGTCCATTACAAAAGCACTAGTAATAAAATATTGACTAAATGACAAAATGCATTACGAAGTTGTTGTGTTCAGATATGCGCATGTACCAGACCCTCGTACAAATCTTGTAATTCGTATCCCTGTTTTATTGTCATATGATTCTGTGAGCGATTTGCCAACAGTGCAATCCGCCTCTGGATCCACTTTATGTTCAAATACAATCCGAACAGGTTTATCTGGAAAACAAAATACAGTTTGAGGACTTTAATACAGATTACTACAAATTTGGCTAAAAATAAATTTACTATGTATATAAGTATATATTACATATATATAAATATAAATTTTAGAAACTGTAAACTTACTTTTAAGCTCCACTTTACTTATATCAGCTTCATTACTTTTGAATGTAAACGAGACGACGTCACTGTTTACAGTTTTCCTTTCAACGTCATTCAAAGAAGTGTGTGGGATGGTTTCATGGTCAAAGGCTCTTCCTGGTAACACAACTGCGTAATATAGTACTGGCTTCTCGCCAAACGCTACTGACCATTCTTTTGGCACATATATATGTGTAGAATTTTCAGTGTAGTTCAATGGGTAATACAAGTCCAACCGGTCACGTGGTTGACCGCGATTAACTCCAACCAGCCCGTTGGAGAGGTCATACTCAACGCCCATTCCCTTCTCGTCAGATTCAGTGAGAACCTTGTTTCCAAATTTTTGCAAGGTTGATTCTAAGGCTTTGAGTATTGCAGGGCCCAGGGGCCCTTCAACGGAGCTTTTAGAGTTCTTTGCAATATTCAAGTAGACACCGAGCCCTGCATCTACGTGTGCTCTGATTTCTTTGATGGACTTATTGCCTTGTAGAAGATCATCTAGTAGGTTTGTTGCAGTAACTAAAACTCGATCGACTTGCCCCATAGAATTGGATTCCTGAAAAATTTCGGATTCTTCGTTTGCCGTGTCTTGCTCTAGTTGGGGTAAGGTGTTGGACAGCAATTTGCGACCTTGTCTAGATGACTCTAGTCGATACCAATAATACAACACACAAGTTAAACATACAGGGTAACCCTGAAGTATGTCCAGCTATTTGAAGACCGACAATTAACAAATTAATTACGTATTTGCAAACTAGCTATAAATGAATATGGTAAAAAACAAGGCTCCGAGCTTATACACGAGATTTTTTGCTCATTGTTTTTATAGGTCATTAGTTGTCTAGTGTTTAGTACGGCTGTGTTTCTCAACAAGGAAGACTTAGAACGTGGGCAAAAATCCCACATCAGTTGCAAAAAAGTATTTGCTAGTTGATTTTCCCATTACCGAATTGCTTAGCCTCTGGAGTTTGTGTGTGGCTGCACAAACAGAGAACATGAGAATTAACGGATAAGGTTATTGAGAATTCAGAAGGCTGCCCTCATTTGCATACGTGAATGCTAAGGAGTCCTCCTACCATTTCCCTACCCACTCCTTACATATTAACCAGCCGCTAAGCGATAATGTGTTTACCACGTTTTTTTTAATTTCTTGGTATTTCATTTAAAATTTAGTACTCTGTTTACCTTGCACGTATATGTCTACGAATTGTTCAGCTGATTCAGTTGTGTTCCAAACTTGAGCTACGCATCGAATTCGATGTTTGCCGGCAAGTTGTGGAACGTAAGTAAAGTTTCCAGCCCAAAATACTTCACCTTCTTCAGCGTTCTCAGGTTCAATTAGATCCTCTATAAACATCATTATTTTGTAATATAGAAAAACATTTCATGTTACAAATGTTAGAGAAACAAAAATTACCTCGTACAACTTGATCCCTATCCCATGACGCCCCTTCAAAGTGAGGTGTATACGAGAACCCATACCTTGCAACCTTACAACTGAAGTGTAACCGGCTGTTATTTATGAAGATCATTGATGGAAGCGGAGCACGGGATAATTGTATCATATCACGTGGGTCAACACTGTTCCAATTTAATTCTATAAATGAAACAGAAAAGATCATTCTTCTTCATTATTTTGAGCTTTCATCCAATAACATAATTTTAGAAAGGATTTCGCCAAAAAAAAAACTTTTTTTTTTCAAAAAATAATATCGGCCCGCGAATTTTTTACAGCTTAAAATATTTTGTTGTTTTAACATTTTAATAAAAGTAAACTTCTACTTGAAGCACCAAATATAAAACAAAACTATATTTAAACCACCGAATCCGTTTAGGACCCGTTATTATATTAAATTTTTTATCCAACAATTTTAGTTTAAGGGACTATTTTGGCGAAATTATTTCATCTGGTTACATGGAATCAAGCGTTGTAATTACTGCAACAATCCATAACCTACCAAGTTTATTTAAGCGTAGTCTATTTATATTGGAAAGCTAACTTGAAAATTAATTAGTATTTTCTTATTTTCTAATTTAGTTTTTAGATGATTTTTTACCAAGCCTTGGAACGCCTCTTTTATAAGAGAAGAAGTACTCGACACCAAATTCAGAACCCTTCTTAGTGCATACAAATACACCAGGCACTGAGCTCGGTAACTGGAAATACGCTGATCCGGGAACATTTTCTATTTGATTTGAGACAGTAGTAGCGATGGTTCGAACTTGAGATCTTTTCTAAAAAGTCAGTTTGATAAAATTGAATTATGATATATATTCTTTCTGTTGATGTATTGAAACAATTATGTGTATAAATTTTTTCTATAAAATGGCATAAAGAATAAGAATGTTGGATAAAATATACTCTGTATCAATGCCTTTTTCTATAAGTAATAATTTTACTATTTTTGTTATGAAATGTACTGATAGTTGTAATAAGGAGTCATTTACTCTTCAAACTACCTTCATTTGTGGATAAGTAGTTTTGCACTGCTGAGATGACCATGGACACTCAAGAAAATAAATTTTGTCACTATGGCAGTTGGATGAAATTGATATCGCTTTTCGAAAGTTGTCGAAAGTAAACGTGACGGTTCCATTGTAATTGTAAGGCTCAGGCTTCATAAACTTGAAATTTCCTGAAAGTTGTAAACGAATTATAACGATGAAAAACATTTTATGTAACTATTCGTATTTTACTAAAGGTTAAAAAAGGTTAATTAACTCTTATCCTATATGCGTGACAATATGCTATTTCAAAAAAAATGCCATTGTTATAGCATTGACCGTACTCCTTTTCTTATAAATACTTATATGAAATACTAATTTTGTGTTCACAAATAATTCTTAAAAAAATGAGGCAAGCCAGGACTTGTCTTAAGACGGACTTGTATAGTCTCTAATAATAAAATTGTCACACAAGAAGTTAAACGGGTAAAATTCCAAGCTTTCAATGAATTTCCTTAACATTCAAACCATTCTGCATCGGCAGCGATTGTTGTTTTAAGAAATTTATTTGCTATTATTTGCTATTTCAATATTTGAACTAGTAAAAATTAGCCTGGAAATAGAACTTTATGACGACTAATTTTTTTTCTACAAAACGATCTTGATATATTCATTGTTGCCGTACTTACTTTTCCGAATTCTCAATCCTGTTGTATTTGCAATAGCGGAAATCATAATTACGTCCTGCAACATCTTGTAGTCAATAACTTCCCGCACGTCTTTACATTTAAATGTTAATTTTTCAAACAAAATGTTCTTGTAAGTGTTAGAGCATGATATATTTAAGAGGACAATTGCTTCGTAAGCAAAGTTGTTTGTTCCTGTTCGGGTGGTCCACTGCGTAGAGCCAACCATAGCTTGCATAAGCCTGTCAGTCTCGTTTGCAAACCAATAATCTTGTGGCCTGTGAATAGTGAAATATATTAAAATGTATGATAAAGTGGTTATCTTATTGTAGAAGAATTTAGAAAACATACGAGACAAAGATCCACTCCGACGGATGTACACCAGTGCATCGTAACTCAATTTTAAAAATTGATTCAGGACTTGGACAGTAGAACATATGTATAATTCTAGCATCCAAAGAAACGTTTTTAACTAAATCATTTTCATATACAGTTACAACTGGAGTGGCAGTTTCTCCAAAATTCAATTTATGAAGAGTTATCAATATCACTATGAAGCAAGTAGGTTCCTTCATGTTTCAGTTATTGATTCATATATCTGACATAGTAAATAGAAACAAACGAATTAGGTGCTGGACTTGATGATTTAAGCCTTAAATAAATGGTTGTAAATAATAATTAATAAATAAAATTGACGCAAATAAATAAATGGTTGTAAAACTTGGGCAATAAGGTTTCAGTATTTGGATATTTTCACTAAACTAAACTATGATTTTTAATTTGTTGTTTAACTCGCTTGTGCTATTATATGTTATAAGTAGTTTTTGTAACTATCGTTAAGATTTCAATATCCTAGCGAAATTTCAGCATTAACTTTTTCTAGCAATAGGAAATGGTGGTTTAGTTCAAGTATAGCACAGGAAGTTGCCGTCGGCTTCTTATATAAGTCCACACTCACACTATGACAAAAGCAAAATCGCATACGCAACATGCGGTTTTATTTGCACATGTCAAGGTTTTTGTTTCCGCAATTTACGTTGAAGACTATTTGAAATGTTGAGACTATAACAGGCAGAAAATAATAATAAAACAGGCGAAAGAGCAATAAGTTTTGCCTTGTTGTAAATTAAGAAATTATCAAACAAATGAAGTCGCTTAATAATTGTATTTTGTATGTGGTTTTTTTATAGGGCAAAATGTAAAAAATTATAATTTAATTGACCCGTTTAACAGCCACAGCTCAACGAAAATGTATAATATGCGCACTAGCTTTTAATTTGAAGCCCATTCTTTGCAGATTATGCCTCAGGATGCTGTGTCCCGTGGCAACATTTGTTAGATTTTCTATATATTTCTATTCAGATTAAGTATATACTTTGCTTCATTTTTCCAAGGGGTAAAAGAAAATGTTTTGTGCACTCTTGCACCTTTGATAGCAGTTCTGAGGATTTCAGGTAGTATGGGCACTGATGGCTTAATTTCAAATTACTTGGATTGAGTGGAGGTTTTTGGCAATTTATTATTGATTGCCAAGCCATAATGATAACACCTAAGCTAGGGATCGGAGTTGCCCGAGAGGTAAGAGCATCAGTCTCTTTCCTCTAGGTGCCGGAGATCGAAACTTATCATAGGCATACATTTATGTGTGCGTATCTCGATTCGCCCAGAAAACAACCCTATTGTTTTCCAATAGCAGTGACCGAAATATGCCATTTTCGCGCTTGCTCGGCGTGAGTCTCAATTTTTTTGCTGCGCGAATTGCTTTGTGCTCATGCTTGAAGCACAGTAGTATTGTTTCCAACTGAGATAGTAATACTCGTGTCAAGCTGTGGAATGTAATACGATGCTTCAGTCTCCAGTGCCTGCATCAATTTTGGAAACTTCTATAAAACAAAAATACAAAAATTCCTTGTTTTCTCAAGCACTGTTTACATTTATGTTTAATATAAAATACACTTTGTACTGGTAGAACTTTAACACAACTCTCATGTGGTTAAGAAAGCATAACAAGTTCTGTTGCGAGTGTCGAGCAATTATATATTTGTCACATTTACAGCACTACCATAATCACTCCACTTAAGACAATCAAAATCATGCATCCGAGAGTGTGTACAGGTACAACTCTTCATGTTTTGCAAAGTTTACTTTGAAAATTTACCAGATGGACTGATAAGCCATTACACCATATGTGATAGCAGGACAAATTACTGGGGTGTATATGGAGAGCCATACTTGGGAAGATACTTGGGCTATGGCAGCCTTATGAGCCTTATGCACTTGTAAAGGGAACTCCAGCAATGTTTGTTACCAAAAGTCAGCTACAACATAAGTGTCTGGCTTCTCTTTTTAGCATTATTTCCTTTGGTTACAAAGATTACAGTTTGTAATTAAAATTTCCTCTTGAACATAATTATAGAGACATTTATCTGCATCAATGTAAGATTAACCGTTTAACTCCATTCCATACATTTACTTAGGAGCATCCGAGATTTCTAACCCTTGAGAGTAAACTAAATTCGTAACAATTATAACATTAACAATAAATTATAGAACCGTAGTAGAATTTGTTTATTTTAGTTTTTTTTCAAATAGCGCTTTTGTGTAAAACATATTAAATATAATGTTTGTTTGGAGGTGTTAATGCTAAAAAGTTGTTATCCTCGGCTGAAGTAGCCCACAAACGTTACCGATGTTCCAGAAAGCAAGTTCATCTTCTCCATCAAGAGCTTCCGAAGTTGCTTATTTAATGCCACATAAAAAATGAACATGAAGACTCCCTGACAAACAAGAGATTCATGGCAAATTAAAACAAATACTTCATATTATAATTTTTTTTATTGTACCGACCTGAAGGCCATTAAGTAGCGTAAAACAATACGCTCCTACTTGCGATACAACGCGGTTGGTACTGAACATCATAAAGCCAACAGACCATGAAAGGCCGAGTAATACTACCAGGCCAAATACACCTCGAACAAATTTTCTGCAATATGGCAAACTAATTATTTAGGAATCAAACCAGAAATGACAAGACTTACATAAAGGGTGTCAATTTCTTTTTCACTTGCAGGCCCTTGGCGTTTCGATTTTGTGCAGCCACCTTTACCGCTAGAAAAAGTATGACACAGTTACCCTGGAATGCAAGACAATGTACGATATGTATTTATTTATATTAGATTCGTCAAAAATATATAGAGTAAAAGCCTGAATTATGTTAAAATAGTGACAACTGAAATGCTTTATCCATTTGCCACATTTTGTGATAAAGATACTTTTTAGCCCGAGGTAGGGCTTATAAGATCAATATGTCCGTCCGTTCGAGACAAGCTAGCGGACAAACCGCATGTCACTGCGTGTTCGAGCTTTGCATACATGACTTTTGGGACAATTTGAAGGCTAAGTTCGAAGATGGGGTTAGTAGCTTCGACCCTTCGAGGTCAAAGGTCAAGGTCAATTATTTTTTGACTTAGATGGGAATCCTCTAAAAATCAATTGTTTCAGATCATGGCCAAATTTTGTTTAGGAGTTTTTGTATACGACATTATGAATGATGAAATAAAATATAGGCCAATCACGACCACCCTGTCACGTGTCCGGATCAAAAGTTTATTATAAATGGGTGTTTGGGGCTCACTGCATTGCGATACCTTGGAGAAAGTACAACAACGCTACTTAAAAAGTGCGATCGGAATTCCCATCTCTTCCCCACGCTACTTTGTCCGCCTAGAAACAGGCATCCCTCCCATCAAGTTCGAGGTGGCAAAGCTATACTACCAGCAATGGTGCAGACTTCTACGTTATTCCAACACAGCTGAATCGTCGTTGCCCTATGCCGCTTACGAGGACTTACGAAAAGCGTCATTTAGAGACGACACAAACGAACAGAACTGGTGCTCTCAAATGAAAAGTTTCCTTAAACAAGTAGGCCTGGAGTGGCTGTGGCTCCAAAATTCCTACGACCTAACTATCCTCAACAAACAGAACTTTTTGCACAGACTAAGGAAACAATTGGGAGAAGCTGATTTAGACTCTGCAAAGAAATCCCACTCTATGCCCCACTACTATGAATTGACGGGACACAGCTTCTCTGCAAAATTCTACTTCCAGAAACAACTTCCCAAGTTCGTAGTGACAAGAATCGCTCAGCTGCGACTTTACCACAACAGTCTGCTTAACAATGGAAAATGGGTAAACCTCGGATCTTTTAAGGAAGAAGACTGCAGATTCTGCGGCTCGCGGTTATCGTTCCATCATCTTCTTACTGAATGTCCCTCGAGCGAGAGAGAAAGAACAAACCTCACACTCGGCCTACCGTTTCCTGCTACAACTGCTTTCGCCCAACTGATTGACTCAATTTCTTCCACGCATCAGGACCACGACACATATAAGAAGTACCACATTTTTATATCCTCGGCTGTAAACAAGTATCTTAATAATTAACTGTACGCTTTAAAGCTACTACTAGATACTAGGATACTACTAGCTCTTGACTTTTGTCTTTTATTTTTTATTGTATTTTATTTTTTAA
>VYYI01001036.1:0-22772 GCA_021029175.1 Bilobella aurantiaca
TTTCATTCTTTAAACATGGAAAGTCCTTTCACGCACTCACGGTAAAGACCTTCCGCTTTTAATATACAAGAATTCCCACTGTTTTTATGCTATTTCAATACAAACTTGCCGTGAAACTCTCCAGTTGCGGCGTAAGCGTCCTGTCCTCCTCGTCATAGTAGAAATCAGATGAGTTTGACCTAGAGTGCCGTTGCCATGGGAACTGGATGTCACGTGACTCGGTGGAAGTGCTCCAGTGCCCAGAGTCTCCTGCATACTTCCGGTGGCCGTGCGTCTCGAGGGTCGTTGTGGGCGTGGTCACTGAGCCCAGACTCGTCTGGATCCCACACCTTATCAACATCATGATTTTATTATAAGGAGGCATAACTTTCATAACGAAAAAGGCCTTTCAATTTCAATGTGAATTCCTTTGTTCCTTTCTTTGAGGAATTCCTCACGCACTCTTTGTTTGGCAGAGATCCGCAGATCGTGTTCCGTCGCTTCTTCTTCTGCCTAATTCGCTTTGTATAGATGAGTAGCGACCTTCTGTTGGCGCGCATGCGGTCGAAGATGGACCCTGTCACGTCGACGGAAACCAGGACTTCTCCCGGGAACTTCTTGGCCACGCCCACATCTCTTCTCCCATAGTCATCCCTCTCCACCACATGGCCACAGCCACTCTGCCATAAATTAAACAACCAATTACAAACAGGAGGCATCATACCGCAGATATCCAAATAGTGTTCCTTCTCTTCGTTTAGTCTCATAAAAATTAAATATAGTATACTACTATATATAGCTACTGTATATAGCTACTTTAGCTAAGGTGTGTCTTATAAACGCCGTAATTTGTTTTCGTACAGGATTTTTTATTTTTTTTTGCAATGTATAACTAATTTGAATTAAATGCATAACAAGCCCGTCCTAGGACGAAAGACGGTCAAGGGAGCTAATATGAAATTTTCTATACGTGCATTGTCAAATAATGTAAATTCCTGCTTAAATTAAATTAACAATGTTTAATATTTTGTTCTGTTTATAATTAAATGTCTGGATGACGTAAGTTAATATATCCAATTTATAAATAAGGAGTTAAAATGAAGTTTAAGACAAACGCGAGGACAAAATACGGCTATAATATACAGTAAGGTCTTTTAACCCCCGCCCCCCCCCCTCTTGCTCTTTTCTTTTGGATGGGGATAAATCACTTCCGGATTCTCAATTGCAGGCCACAAGACTAATTGCCGCAAACAGCCGATGTATAACTGATAACATAAGCTAGCTAAACCGATTAATCAATGAATTGCTTCCGGTATTGCGCTTGAATCGCTCTTTTGTGTTGGATTCAGGAGAAAGCGGAGAAAGTAAAGAGAGAGGGTACAAGACCTCACTGTATAAGAAACTCTCAATGTTAAAATTACAAAACCATTTTGCTGGATAATCCAATTCACATTAGACATTGAAACGTTTAAGTTTTAAATTAAGCGGATAACCGTGTTAAGATGACATTGAAAATACTCAGAATTTAACCAAAGCAAATGCTTGAGTGAATTGATTTACTTTCATTAAAAGCCATTTATTGACTTTACTGGACGTGATTGCGTGTACAATTTGGCTATTATCGGGAGGTTATTTGAGGTTTTGCTTTATAAGTGCTATATATTTTCCCATGGGAAACCCTTCGTTTTCCCAAGTCGATAGCACGCGACTCGAAAGTAATAGTGGTGCATGATATCCCAAAATAGAACACATGGCACTTAATGAAAAGCACATTGGTTGTAAATATTCCCGAGGCACTTACGGAAGGGCCCACAGAAGGGCTCCCCTCTCTCTTGTCCCCAATTGCGCATCGCAGGGGTACTCTGGGTGCGTAGCTTCCCGCATTCTCGTATAATTGCAGTAGGAAGTCAGGCCGAGAGTTTGCGCAGAAGAAGCGTGTTTCCAGTGTCCTTGCGTTCACTGTCTCCAGAAGGCCATTTCCATTCAAGTCAATTTCCCCTTCAGCTAATTCAAATTATTCTATTTTAAAAACTCACATCATATTCTTAAATAAAATAAAAAATAATAATTAAAATAGCAATATAATATCAACATAATAATAATGACAGTATAAACAAACAAATCCGTTATTGGACAGAAAACACTAAAATAATGATTGATATATATTATTTATTTTTTTGTAATTTTTTTGGCACTTTCAAATTTTGTTTCGGAAGATTGAAAAGAAATCGCAATGCCGAACTGGAGGTATTTAACAGTATTTTCATGACCTCCGTCCAAGGACAGGCTTGTTAAGCTTTACAATACAGTCATCAACATGAAGATCTTTTGGAATTGCCGTCATTAATTAAACCTTTTTTTTAAATTTTTCTTGTTTTAAATTTGTTTTAAACGCTTATAAATTCCTGTCTCAATGCCTTCTACGTCTGAAGATTGAACTCCCACTGGGAAAGTCTTCAGAACATCATCTATGAGGTATGTGTAAGTGTAGGCATATGAATTCCTAGCTCGACACGCTTCGAAACGCCCCATGAGCAAGTCATGCTCTTTAGTAGTTAAGACAAAAACACATTTCAAAAGCAAAGTCAGTGAGGAATGTTTGAAGGTATACTCAATACTCCCGGTCATCAGAACCCCACATCGTTTACTTTACATTTCAAACTAAAGGCTGTATGATTGTGCTTTATCCACTTACATCAAATACATTAATTGAGTAAAATCCATCTACAAACTTTTTAACTCATTACCTAGGTCATGTTTGATAAACCCGCAAATCAGTTTTGTGAAAATTTCAGATTCTCTCAAACAAAAACTCGACTTCTGAAACAGCGAATCAAATGTCTATTACAAAATTTTTGCCATTCTTATTTGAATTTTTTTTACTATTTTTTAATGTATTGTTTCAATTTTTCAATTTCAATTTGAAATCGCTTTATTAACGTGTCGCTCCCTATCATTACAATTAAGTATTGATCTTCCTATGGTCAGACACCTAAACTAACAAACTATAATAAATTAGCTTAAAATTACATTTAAATCAAATTAGAGCGACAAAAAAGTAATATTAACAATTGAATTTTACAAAGTCCTATTTTCTCCTTTTCTCCCAAGAGCGAATTTAGCTACTTAATTTGAGCTAGTTTAGCTCAAATTTACAATAAGTAACTTCTATTGGTACAAGCATAACATGCCCGTTTTAGGATGCATGCAATATTGAAATTGAGTTTCCTAGGCCATCAGTCGCTTAGAATGTTCCTAAAGCTTTCTAAAAAAAGACATTGAAACCGTGCTATTTTTATTTTAGCTTTTAGTTCTAGGATGAGCTTGTTAAGCTATATCTTGAATACTTATAAGAAAAGACACGTTGAAACGAGGTACATGCACATTACTGAAAAAAAACTCATTTCTCATGTGTATCTGAAAGTAACCTTATGCAATCCCTATTTCACTTACTTACAATCCGAAACACAAACTACGACTTTTATATGTAAGGTGTTTGAGGATATCCTCAAATAGCGGGTAAGTGATAGGGAATGATATGGTGAGATTAGCAGGGGTAAGAACGTAAGGAATGGGTGAATGCCATTTGATCTAATCTGAATCTGAAGAAATATTTCCAAGGCGACTTTGATTCTCCTAATTGCAATCATCTCTCAGCCTCTCTTAATTAATGCGTCTTTTGAGTGCTCCAATGGAAATGCCCCCTAGCACTCTCTCTCCGTCTGAATTCCTGTCTCACAAAAAGAGACTGTTCCCAGGGAAGGAGCCGAGTCGTAAATTCAAGTTTAAACTGAGCTCCCAAGGCCACGCTCTCACCTAAGCCTCCTAAAATAATCTCAGGCAAAACACTGCCTCCAAAAAACTTGTTCTCCATTGAAACTCCTCGCAACATTATCACTATTTTTATAGGTAATGTTTCAACATTCAAAATCCTCCAACTCGTGACTCAAAGAGTAGGTGAACAATAGGAACTTTTGAATCACCAAAGCAGAAGAATTGCAAATGCAATTTTTGCCTTGCGAAAAAATCTATTGAACAGCAATAGAAAACTTAAAATTTGAATTGATAATTAGGGGTTTTTAAGCAAAAATTAGACTCACTTTCAGATTTTTTGTATAGTTAAGCAGTGCTAAAGTCTCTACTGTAGCTCCCTTGCCATTTTTTTTTGTGTTGTTTGAAAAATATGGAAGTTAATTAGACAACAAAATTATCATTTTTTTCATATTTATTTATGTTTAGCTAATTAGCTATTTTTCATTTATTAATTTACTAAAAACTTAAAACCAAAACTAAAAACCTAACCCAAAACTTAGAATAACGTAGCTATTTTTCAACTATTGAACGTATTAAAAAAACGATTTTATCTGACATAAAGGTTGAATTCAATTAAAATCGATTGAATTGTATACTGTAGAATATTACATACCAACATTCTACTTTTTCTACTTTCCTAAAAGTAAAATGCTTGTCTTCATTTTCTCACAAATGGTTTTCTATGAATCTAAATTAAAAGGTAAGCACGCAAAGGCCTGATGAAGCGTAGAAGTCTGTTTATTCTCATTGTCAGATCTTTGCCGCTTTCCACTTTGCGTCTTTACCACATCTCAACGTTTTCAATCCCACACACATTGAGCAAATTACCACAAAAAAAGGCTCCTCCCTTAGTCATTCCTTTGTTCTCACCATTTTGCATAAGTACCCACGCTTAGCAAAGGGGTCACTTACGCACTGGGATGAGTTTGGGGTCAAACAACTCTGTTTTGACCTCGAGTTCTTCCAAGCGGAGCTTCACGCTTTGAATCTTGAGGCCCAGGTCACTTGTGAGGTCACTCAGGCCCTTGAAGATCTCGCCAGAAATGGACACCAGGGAGGCCAACTGCCTCAGAACTGACACAAGGGTCCCATTATTGACTGCAATGAACTCAGAGTCCTTTGAGTCGAGGTGGAGCTTCTTGTTGGAGAGTTGGCGGGGCAGGATTCTCCGGTGGACCAACGGCATTTCAATAATCCCGCAAATCACAACTCAGCACCTCCACTTCACATTGTTCTAAGAACTAGGAGTAGAGTCGGCGGCAGAACATTGACTGAGAGCTTTAGAGCAAAGAATCTCTATTTTCATCCCCTTCAGGGTGGAAAAGGGCTCCAACTACCCTCCAAAGGGACCAAAGCACTTAAGCCCCGCCCGCACTCTGCGTTTTCCATCAAACATAGTATGATGAAGAGAGCAAACTAGTTCATAGCCTTTCCAGATAAACTACACTCATTAATAATATTAGGGACATATTTTACATGGTGAAAACCATTTCGTCAATCGGTTGAACTTTTTTAGCCATCATTTATATCTTGTTGCTCTTATTGGACCATTGAGGGTACACTTTGAAGCTAGTTTCAAAATGCAAACCTAAATTCTACTTCCAGGTAAACCAAGCCTGAGGAAGTAGAATTCTTGCGGGTAGTTTGGCGTATTGCAACATATTGATCACCTCCACATTTAGACTATAATTTTGTCATTTAAGGGTCAAACTTAACGTCCTACAGGTTACTTACCACCCACTATTGGCAAGAAATTTTGTCTCTCAAACTTATCCTCCATGCTAATCGACCTGAACCCAACCTGATCCCGTACTAAATTTGAGAGTCTTTGAATAATGGGTAAGTCGACGGAGTGTTTTCCTCAGATAATTGCACATTGAAAGCAGAGGAGGGAAGCAAGGACGACTTATTGTTGAGACGTGAGTTGTTTAAGTTTGGGTGTTGTGTGCAAGGGCCTTAAGTGTCCCTCCAGGAATAAAAGGGCCCTTTGTAAGGAAAAGGACAGATGCAAATGCGGAATGAGAGGTAGCTATGACAACCCAAGGGATATGAAAGGGAAATGAGACCACAAATATTTTTGGGAAAAGCCTTTGACTGTAAATCCTTGAAGCTTTTGCCTCCAATAATGAACGATCTTGTGGCCATTGCGTGTTTTAGTCTTGTCTCCTTCCAAATCTTCAATCAACAACAATGAAAGTTGGAATTTATGCAACACCCTCACGCATCCACTCGGAAACCAAAAGGCACAACAATGCTCCCTACACCAAAAAAAACACTGTCTCTTCAAACGATGCACCCTACTAATAAATTGTTTATGCTGAAACCAAGTATGAAAATCTGGAAATAGAAGTAACAGTAACTTTGTAACCTTTTTTCAAGCTATAAACCCACTATGGTTTTCTAATTTTACAAACATCTTGTTCAGTGACAGAATTTAGAAGTATTGTTTGCTAGGAAAGCCACTGCACTTTCCATTAAACAGTACTCGAGATAAAAAGCCAAACAAGCCTGTCCAAGCAATACAATTTAACTCCCACGTTTCTCGAATCAAAAGAACTTTGGTGAAAATAGTTATTTTCCGAACTATGAGGAATTTAGCAGAATGTCGAAATTGAAGGCACCTTTTACTATGGCATTTATTTGTGAAATTGTGACATTTTATAGTTTGGTGTCATTTTTGAGGAATGTCATTTCAGTGGCCCAAGTCTTGCTCATTTTCAATCGCTTTAGTCTTCGTCTCTCTTCGAATTCCTACAACCAATTTCAATTCAATTATTTAAAAAACAATTCGATTGATCTGATTGATGTAATTGTTTTAATGAAGATACCTTCCAGATTGATGTGCTTCAGAAGCTTCACTCTCACTATGATTCAGTCTTTCCACTTGTGTTTGTGACGCATGCTCAACTTCTAGAAAAAAACAGATACTTACATAATACTCGAAAACATTATATTTTGCGTTCTGCCGCTTTTGAATTGATTTTTCAAAATCGAGAATACTCTTGGTTCATAACTGCTAATTCAAATCTCTAAATGAATAAAATTCCACACGGTAATAACTGCGTTAAAAAAGCACATATTAAGTCATGAAAGTCACAATTTTTTTTGACAATGCTTTAAAAATTGTATAAACAGGATATAAGCAAGTTACCGTTGTCTTTTGAACCGAATTCTTGGAGTAGGCCTTCTTGCTGGAGAGAGTTGATGACGGAGGGAAGGAGTTCCAGGAAATAAGCACTGCTGGAATACACAGAGTCTCCAGCACCGTTCCCTCCACCACTACTCATCTCCAGCTCCAATTCCTTCTGCAGGCGCTCCTATTATCGCAAAAGAAATTTACATCATTACAGTACATTTATATTTCTTGCAGTGTTCCTAATTATAAATAGGAAACATTTATATTTACGTAATTATACTAGCAATAAGGGATACTACGTTACTTACCTTTTCAAACGTTATCCGGGCCTTCTCCACCTTTAAATATTCAACTGCTTTCTCCACCGACTTTCTTTCTTCCTCAAATCGATTCCGCTGCTCTCGAATTGTACAAAGCTCTTCTTCTTCAATCACTTCACAAAGGCTCTGCAATGTACACAAAACATATAGTTATGTACAAAGAACGCATTAAAACATATATCTGTTTGCTTTAGTTATGTTCGGTTGGTTCCATTGGTTGAGCCTTACAAGCCCGTCCTACAAACAACGGTAATTTCACAACAAGAATTGAATTATCTAAAACCTTTTCTAAAGCCTAAAACTATTTCCAGAGCTTTTTGGCAAAGATTACGCAACCAAGCACTGAATTAGCAACTAAGGGTGAAATTTATACTCTGCATATACTTCAGTAGGGTTTTTATAAAAATATAAGAAATTTATGACACAGTTAACAGTAGGTATAGACAGATGCTGTACTACATTGAAATATTTCAAATGAGT
The DNA here is from genome assembly GCA_021029175.1 of Bilobella aurantiaca. NCBI lineage: Eukaryota > Metazoa > Arthropoda > Collembola > Poduromorpha > Neanuridae > Bilobella > Bilobella aurantiaca. The sequence goes on from VYYI01001036.1 coordinate 7,729, forward strand.
AGTCATCCTAATGGATTCAAATTGTAAAGCTGACGGTGGAAATTTGTGTGTTCATTCCTTACGTGTTCTAGGATATTTGCAATCAATGTGTCTAGGATGGGTTCTAGTTCAGAGTCAAAATCAAAGAGATCTCCAGGTAGTATTTGTGTAGAGGCATCTACAACCATTTTGATTGGGAGAGGTCGAGAGGGAGCATGCGTAGTGTAGAGATTGTCTGTCTGAATGACGACGTCTGTAGAGGAGCCCTCTGACGGGAGTTCTTCGAGGAAATGACGCTCTGTTTGGACCATCTCGTGAAGACGCCTCTCCGACTCTCTCTGCACGTTCCTCTTTGTGTAGAGATTGCTATTGGAGACGGCAGAAGGATTGATTCGTGACTTTTTGGCAAGGTAGGTCGATCGCTTCTTCCTCTTCGGCTCGTCCTCATTGCAAGTTTTGGGCGGATTCTGTTTCAATTACATTCATTAGAGGTTTCAAGTTTCAATTACCTCCTCACATCAAGCAGTATTTCCTATCTCTCAATTACACAAATTATGTCACTCAATGTAAGTAGATCTGTAATCGATCAGCCTCTAGTGAACTTTGTCATCTATGTGAGTAGCAATAGATAATTAGTACGCTATTTCCAATACGATTGCTTACTACTTTCAAATATTCCTTATCAATTGATCGAACAACTTCAATATCGAAAATTTGAATTTATTATTTATTACATACATATCATCTATATCAAGGATTATATAAGAGATTATCAAAGAAGTTAATTAATTTTTCAAAAATATTCAATTGAACCCTTAAAGCACGACCTCTAATTGTTTAATTGTATGGTATATCATACTTACATTTGTGACATACTCGGCTTTGACTTTGATTGTGCTTCCACGCACCACATGTGGATCCCACATCAAGTTAAAATAATCATGAACTCCGCGAGGCCTGAAAAGTAATAATTAGAACGATCTTAGGATCATTAAAAATCTTAGCCTAACCAAATCTTATCTAAATGCTAAACAACATCGTCCTCGGACTGAGGTCATTTAAAAACTGAAATATTTCAAGTCTTTCGATAAAAACTTTTAACTTATTCAGACAGCATCAACGCTTAAATAAACAAAAGTAACTTATTTAAAAGAATTCTTAAAAATCTCCATCAGACCACGGGAATGTTTGCGCTAGTCGAGTATAAATGCTGTGTAATGTATATACTCCACGGTCAGTTGCCAAGTAGTCTCATTAGTAACTTCCAAATTATAATATAATTTGATAACTATAACTATAATCACCTATTGATTGACTTTTGATCTTACGTAAAGTGACCGTCGGGTATTAAAACATTTAGTCATTTAGTCAATGTAAAGAAAATTTAATTATTTGCTGCAATTATTTGTCTGTGTGTTACACACTTCGAACTATTGTTAGAAGTGTTGCTAACAGGACACACTGTTGCTATTTTGCATAAAAATATAGAACCGCATAATAAAAAACAGGCAAAATTGTTAAGCAAATTTGATATAGGGTAAGAAAGCACTCAATTATGATTAGTGTTCGTAAGGTTTTTGGGTTAGTAAAACCTTGCATCGTGCTCCAGCCGAATTCCAGGAGAGGAGTGGCTCTGTTTCTGAGCGGCTGGAACAGGGCGTGGTTTGCTGGAGAAGGTGAAAACGTTTCGTTCCACCAAGAGGTCAAACTTTGACGGGAGGAACTTCCCCTTGGTGACGGTGGTGATGAAGGGGGGTCTGTAGCACCCCTCTCTCCTCGCACCCCCGCCCGTGTTCGGGAGACTCTTGTTGAAGTAGGACCTGCTCTCGGTAGCAGGGTCAGCAGAGGGTGAGGTCAGAGTTGAGGAGGTGTGCACAGTGGTGGATGATTCGTAGAGAAGGTGGCTCTTCATGGCCCCACCACTCAGCTCGACAGATGCTATGCTAATAAGTGAGGAGAATTGATGTGGATCGAGTCGTGGCCCATTTGTTCCGGAATATCGATCACCTACTTCAATATTTAGGCGACTCAGAGAAAGCAGACAGGGCTAACACAAGTTCAGTGACGTAAAAAAGCGATTCCATCGGCCCTCAATTACTTGAAAGGAAAATAGCAAAGCTTACTTTTCCCTTAGATAAGCCATGGTAATGAGGTTAGCTCTGAGCAAGTGGACATGGCATTATGCACTTCAAGTTTGCCCCACTTTTATAGATAAAAAAACACACAAATTTTGGAAAAAGTAGAATGGAGGGACGTGTAATGCCAACTTTGGTATAATTTATTGTTTTGTTCCAAAAAAAAAATTGAAAAAAAATAGGTTGAAAAGGTGACAAATCATGTTGAGAATCATAATTAGTGTTTACCTGGATACATTATTGCGATAGCGTTGGTTCCTAATTGGAAAGTGACATGGCCTCGGCGGGCTTGAGTAGGTGAAGTACACTGCAGAATGACTTCCTTCACGAGCACAATGCATCGTCTCAAACTGAATGTTACCGACCATAGCTTAAGTTAATTGTAGTTATTATGTGCATTAATGCATGTTAAGTAACTAAACTTTATTTTTAAAAGTTTGTGCTCCAATATTATAGAGGAAAGACGTCCATTGTAACTCAAGTTTTCGATCAAACAATAATGTCTTCATTTGTGCAAGAGACATTAATTGACAAAACAAGAGACGCTACTCATTATCACGTTTGCTAATAAAGTAGACGCACGCTCAGGGAGTGTAGGATCCTCAGCTTGAGTCTGGGTATGATATATAAGCGCATTTGCAAAATGTGCCATTTTGAAGTTGTAGCAACAGAAATTCAAACGGTCGAAACAGCATTTTTAGTTACATAAGCATTAAAAATATTGAGTTATTAAAAGTATTTGGCACATTTGTTGTGTAACTGTAAATAATTAGCTGTGTAGGAGGAGCGCTTGTGATTTACGAAATTACATAAACCTGAGTTAAGAAGGAGTTTGATAAGACTGATAGCACTATTTTTGTCATATATGCAGTAACAATTGCCCTTATTTTGACTTTGAAGTTGAGATGGCAAGTCGCTTTCAGTTGCACTATTTTGTGCAATTTTGCTATCTTAACCTTGACCTGACTTGGCACACTAGGCTAAACAGGATAATAATTAAGGCATTCATAATTTCTTGTAAAAACGGTATAAAACTAAGCAAGACTATGCTCGTTCCAGAAGTCTACTAAATTCTCTTCGATAACGCCATTCGTAAGAAAAGATTTTTTTGTTTCTTAATTGTAAAGAACTTACAAAGTTATTAAAATAAGGAATATTCGGAATAATGTACTAGTCTACTTAATCATAAATCTTTGCGTTATTCCAGTCTTGTAAAGTAGATAATTTGATGCCTGATAGCTAAAAACACATACAAATTCATTTAATAATTTTTATAATAATCAGCATAAGCTGATTTTTTTTAATTGGAAATTTTTGTATAATTTTAATAGACCAGTTTTCTATAACTAAATCTCGCACACCCCAAACCACTGTATTTAACTATTGTGGTTACGTAATTATCAATTGCAACCAATAAGATACTCAAATCTAACACAAATAATCAAAGCCTCAATTAATTTAATTAAATGATGGATAAGTTTTGACCACAAAAATTTACAATATATTTGGCCACAGACGAATTTCACTCGTGCTGTCATTACCAATTCGGAGTCTTTGCTGTTCTAGGGTAATAGGCAACAATGAGGGCTTCATCGCACGCGGCAATGAAAATGGCCGACGACGGAGGTGAGGCAGCAGAGCGTGCGCCATGCTGCGTCAAAACGCCACCTAGTGTCGGGTCTCACTACAAGCCCAAGGGACACGTGCGAATTGGCAAGTTAGGCAGGGACGGGGACTTGGAGATCTACGAGAGCCCTTACGACGCCACCAACAAGCCTTCAAGGCTCATTATCTGCGCTTACGACATCTTCGGCTTCCATAATAACACCAAGGAGGTCTGTGACAACATCGCCTTGGCCACTGGCGCAAGGGTCATCATGCCAGACTTCTATCGCGGTGACTACTGGTCCGAGAGCAGGAAGTAAGATACCCTTTTACGTGCATTGCAAACTAAATATATATAGCATTAAATGCATAGTCATGCGTGCTCAAGAGTACTTTAGTTTGCATGCAACTTTTAATTGTTGTCTTGTTGTTGTTTTGCAAGCTTGATAAAAAATTGTATTGGCATACAAACCTTATGTATATTTTTCACAGTAATTGTCGTGTTTTTGCTTCCTTTTGCTATGTTATTGGGAGGCTGTGCGTGCGTGCGTAACGTGGTTGCATTACTAAACAAAATTGGTAAAGTCCGAAGAATGAATGCATTTATAGAAAGTATCCTACGTAGAATACCAGCTGCTTTACTAGGAAAATGCCTGGTATCTTTTGTCCATGCACAAAGTAATATGACAGCTTGTGCTTGCAGTGTTCAGTTGATGTACTCGTGGGTGACGTACCACGGGAGTTGGGATCAGACGAAGGCCGATCTCATCCACATCATTGGCCACTACATGGCGCACGAAGGCATCAAGTCAGTGGGGATCTTCGGATTCTGCTGGGGTGGCAAAGTGAGTGTGCAGGCTTCTATTGAAGTTCCAGGTATCAAATGCGCAGGACTCATTCACCCATCCGGAGTTACTCTCCATGAAGCAGAACTCATGCCCTGCCCGGTCATCGTACTTCCAAGTCGCGACGAAATCGACTTTGTAAGACAACCATCTATCTGGCCTATCTTAAACTTCCTTAACTATCTTAAACTTTCTTGATTATCTTATACTATCTCGACTATTTTAAACTATCTTGAACTATCTCGACTGCAAACTATATTTACTATTTTGAATGCGTTGTCATTGCCACAGGTGCCCTTTACGCAAGAAATACTGAAGCGTCTGGGTCCAGGAAGCGCAGAGCACCATAGATACGATGACATGGCGCACGGGTTCTGCGCAGCTCGCGGCGACTTCGCGGTAAGAGAGGTGCGAGCAGCTGTGGACGACATCATTAAAAGAGTCTCAGTCTTCTTTCAGAAACATCTTTAAAATATTCCCAATGCACTTTTCATTACAATCTGCATTTCGAAAGGAAACTAATAAATACTAGCAAAACAATGCGTCTTTAGGTGGACCTTAATTTGCAATGCTAGGTTTCTCATAATTTTTAGCGTTAAAGTTTTCCAAGAAAATGTTCTTAACTTGCTCATCGTCAAGCTTGATTAAGTGTGCGAGTCCTTTAGTACAAATCAGCTATAGAGTGTTTAATTCATTTTTTGTCATTACGTTACGCAGAAACAGCAGCTCATAAGCTAATTAAATGTAGGGACATAAAATACAATATTTAATCAGCAGAATGACTTTGAATGAGTTGCCTTGATCTAACTACACTGAATTATTCATCATCACAAGAACATTGCGTATTCACTACAAAATTTCATATTTTTTTGAAATGTAAACCTTCATGCAGATTTGAGGTTGTATTAGAAATGACTACAAGTTTACAACTACATCAACAAATGCGATTTGGGTATATGTGATTAACGTCAACGAAACTATGAGCACATACATATGAGTTTAATGGTGGTGGTTAGTTTTGAAGAAATTCGGCCGGTTTTATCATTGGAAAATTATATTCAATCAAAAATATCTACAGTGACAAAATTTAGAAAGTAATAATTTTCAAGGTTGCATCTGATATTGCATTGGAAATTATTTTCAATCTATATGTTATATTAAATACTATTAGTTGGATACGACTAAAATAGGTTTAAATAGTTGGGTAAATAGGGTTATTTGACATTACCGCATATCACCTGGTCAATTTGTGGGGCGGAATTTTATAGGAAGGACTAACATACATAAATACAAATGAGAGAATACAAATCCTTCCAAATTCTCACAAGGTTACTAACAAATGTGTTTGAATCATCTAATTGTATTTTGATTGTGCCATTGTGTTGGCTAGAATTTGCTATCCGGTATTTGTTCTTTGGATAATCTTACCGAAGGCATATTTCCATGTGGAATAAATTACACTGAATATAATTAGTTACCTGCCATATATTTTTGTATACACAAATTCAAACAGCACTATACAACTAGAATACAGCATGCCCACAAGAAGGACAATTCCCAAACTGAGTAAGGACTCAACACCAAGTGGCTTGGGACCTTGTTGAACGGACTCCATAAGCAATTTCAATCGGTCAACTAGTTTCCCTGATTCACCACTGCGCAGTCTCCTGGCGCTACGGATGCGTCCTTGCCTCCAATTCTCCTGCTCAGCTTTCCCATAGAGACCTCCCGCAATAAAGTGAAGGAGGATGTGGTCAAAGGGCTCTCTTAGGGGGGAGCCCTTTGCAAACGCCCAACAGTTACTTGTAAAGTGGTCCACATCCTGAGAGGTGAGAAAGAGTGGGTTCTGTTTCACTCCTGCCTCCAGGGTGGCATGCTCATTGAAAATGAAGTCTGCACTTATGTCATAGTCCAACCATGCAGCAGGCTCTTTACTGAACAACGTTGCAAAAAATGTCTCTTCCGAGCTATTCAAAAACACCGCTTTCGTCAATAGTTTTCTGTGATACTCTCGCCCTGAGCTATTGGCCATTGCATACGCAACACCGCCCATGTATCGGAAATTGATTCTGTAGTTAGAGTCTGCTAATTCTTCGTGTGTTCTTGGCACCTCAATGCTCTCTGCAAAAGTGAGAACGCCAATAAGCTTGGATTTGTATGCCACGATCAGCACTAGGCAAAGTGCTGTCCAAAAGAAGAACAGGGTACGGACACGCCAGGAGCTAGTCCATTGGACAGCTCCTATAGGTTGGTCCAAGAGGATTCTATAGAGGGAGTAGCCCATTTGTGAATTGGTTCCACCACCGTAGTATAAGTTGTAGTAAAATGTACACTTGAAAGCAAAAATCGTGACTAAAAGTGTAAGGGTGGTAAAGATCCAGACACTTGGAGCTAGCGGTCGGAGGATTGAATCCCAACGGTGTTTAAACGGGGGTCTCAGAATATAGAAGTTGCGTTTAACGAGAGTGAAGGTGACCCCGGGGTCAGCCACTTTGTGTCTATGGTAAGACATAGTTGCCCCAATGGTCACATCTGCTGCCCCTGACAAGAGTTGGCCAATAGCACCCCTCCAACGACCACTGAATTTGAAGCCGGAAGTTCCATTGAATTCGGAGTAGGACACATTGTATGTAAAATTGTATGTTGCACTTAAAGCGTCTAAAACTGTCACCATGGCTCCTCCCAATATTACACTTTCTTGCCTCTCATTTACACAAATGTTGACCAATGACCTGATTAAAGTTGACTTAAATTTAACATGCTTCCCATTGACAAAAGTCTTTGAAAACCTAATTCGGCTCAATTTGCTTATATCTAGTACTTGGTTAGAAGTTTGCCTGATCGTACATGGAGGTTGAGGCATGTTGGAGATATTATATGGAACAAAATTACCAATTTGGTAAAAACTCGAGTTGCGGTTGATTGAATGTAACGAGGCGGCGAACGAACGGTGGTTGGCCAAGTGTGCAGCGACTAATGTTGTAGTTTGCAAAAATAAATGGCTCCATTTCTGGAGCGGTGGGTGCATTCTGTTTCTACAAACTATTGGCAAATTTCTGAAACTCTTACTGCAAATGTCACTTTCAAGGAGTTGAGTGTCAGCTTATTAGGACAAAATTCAACGAACATTCTCTGACGCTGCTACAACTAGTAGTGATTGAGAGGTTGAAAGCAGGATGACAGGAATGAATGGCGTTGGGGGCACAATTATGCGTTGAATTTTGATTAAAGCCTAATTTTTTTATACTATTCCGAGTTACTTGAAGGGTTGAAAGGAAAATTTGGAAGACTGAATAAAAAAAAGAAGAAGAAATGACGGGTTTTTCTAAAACAGTCGGATTTTTAACACCGTTTTGATACAAATTGTTAAGAAACGTTCCGGTTAAAGGTAAAAAAAAAGGTAAAGGTAATGGAGCGTTATTTGACATTCCCGCAGAGCGAATGATCAACATGAAAGGAGAGGGTAGGGATGTGGTAGGGATAAGGACTCATTAGCATAGATGTTGTCATCAAGCAGGCACAACAGACTATCCGTAACATTGGTTAAAGGTAAACCAAACGCTACAATTCTGTTTAAAACCTTTTTCTCTCAACCTATCAATACACAAAACTCTTTCCGACCATTTAATAAATGAGAATTAAGTAGGTGAGTAGTAAAATTTAAGAAAATATTTTGTTCCAATTATACAGGTTTTTTTAACAACATGAACCGGTAAATTGTAAACTGTTTGCTTACGGTGCGTACTTATGTGTAATAAAATAAATGCGTAATTATTTCGTGCAGCCCTAGCATATATTAGTTCAGAATTCATCAACTGAATTTTTATAATGTCGAAAGAATGTTCCGCGTCCAATATGCCACGACAGAAGCAAAGTTACAGAGTTTATTAATTTGTATAATATCGTCACCTTTGTTGTATAAATTACCCGAGCAAACGTCTGCATTTATGCTTCTAATTTAGATTCTGAGATGAAATCAATGAGAGCGGATCCCCTCTGTGCTCTGTAGCCGTGGTATTTGATTTCGTCCTGTGTGTAGAATAGTGGGACAGAGGGCTTGTTGGTTTGTGCTGCCCGGGAGTCGAGTCCTGAAGGGAGGGAGTGGACATACTCTCCATGCTCCTGCCCCCTCGCCCAGATCACGTGAGATGGTCGGAGGAGGTGCCAGTCGTTCCACCTGTCGGAGATATCCTCGCCGTCCACTCTCTTCCTGAAGACTATTGTCGTGACTCCCTTGTTTTCCCAGCCAGCTCCAGCAACTATGTCGTCAGTACCATCCCATGTGGAGTCCTCCCTCGGAGTGGAGATGTCGCCAGACCAGTAGTCCAGGATTCGGTAGAGTCGCCCTTTGGCTGCACCAATCACAACGTCAGTGCAACTCATAGGGTGCAGTGGGTAGAACACCTCCTCACTTGCGTTCTTTTTCTCCGTATCCACTTGTCGCCTGACCCGGGAGAATCGGGAAATAGAACTTGATGCTATGGGTGGGTAGCGTGTGCAGTCGCCCTGGAAGTCGGCTGGTCGCCAACCTAGGGCTGCGTATGAAGTTCCGTTGACATATAGCACAAACTCTATTTGTTTCACTTTGACGTCAAGTACCTGTGTCAAATATTCAGTAATAATAATAATTACTTTGCCAAGTATTCCACATGTAAGGCATACTCTAACCCTAAGGTTTTAAAGTTCGTTACATAATTAATTTCCCAGTTGAAATTATTGTTTCCTCAAACTGAACTGAATGATGCTCGAAATAGGAGGGGAGGCCTTCTGAAACGAAACCTGATATGTTACGTTCAGCAGATGCCTTATCTGCAGTATAGCAACTACAAACTTCCCTTGGCAGACGAAAGTGCATCCTATTCATGACAGAAAATTTCAAAAAATTCGGACTTACAAGGGGACCTCGCGTCGTGATCGCGTTCTATTAGCATCTATTAGCTCGAAATCAAAATCATAGATTCATCTAGTTCTAAAACTAACCCCTTACCTCGCATTTCACTCCATGGCCATAAACTTCTTCAAAATTTCGAAAATACGATTTAAAAATTTTTTTTTAGGATCCTTGAAATCCTTATGGGTTTTAACATGTAATTTATTAGCTTTCACGTTGTCCCCCCTTTGAAAGTTTTTAGAAAATTTTCATTTCATGCAGGCACTCGATAGAGGGGCTTTCTCTTATTACTGCTAAACTTTATGCTAAAAGCTAAAAAATTACATGCAGAAACCCATGAGGATTTCCGGGAACCTAAAAAAAAATTTATTCGTATTTTTGAAATTTTGAAAAAGTTTATGGCCATGGAGTTAAAAGTGAGGTCAGGGGTTAGTCTTAGAACTAGATGAATCTGTGATTTTGATTTCGACCCAACACGCTGCGATCACGACGCGAGGTCCCCTTGTTAGTTAAACATTGGCGTAATTTTTTTTTTCGAAAATCGTTTCTTAAGCGTCCGTAAGCGGGCTTGCTAGGCTTGATATAGGATACAAAGATATATAGGGTATTCGTGTTGTTAATCATTTAATTTAGATGGTTTTAATGCGAGAGAAAATGAAGATAGTTAAAAAATAATATAAATAATTAAAATGGTTAAGTAACGCTCTCCAAATTAATGCCTTCATTGTGTGTAATTACGGTGGCAAATGAATAAATTTAAGGGGATGATTTTTTTGCATATTTCATTGTCATTGTGGTTTTGTTTTTGCTTTCAGAAGGCTCTAAGCATTGAAACTTACTCTCCAATAGAGATGGACGCGAATGTCGAGTATTCTCTTCATAAACTCCTTCTCTAATAATTCCTTTGTGAGCGTTGAAGGTGTTGGTAGTGGTATTCCACTTTCGAAGTTCCGCCGTGAGCATCGCTTACCAATGTAACCATGACGACAGAAGCACTGCTGCAGCGGAAGGTTAGTTCCCCCCAAATGGATACACTCCCCCCGAGAACTCCCTCCGCAGTCATCGTCATCCTCACACTCGTCTTCGTACTCGCAATGGGACCCAAAGTACGCTATGTAATTTTTAAAAACATAAAATGTACAAGGAAATTAAACACAAGTGTCCTAGAATGGGCTTGTTTGGTTAGTCTTAACAGTATTAGCAAAAGCATAGTAATCGATATGCTTATAGTGGCCATCTTGTAGATCGCAAAAGTCGTTGTGCAACTTCATTTCGTATTTTGCAAAGATAGATTTAGCCTAAAAGTTTGCATTATGTAGATAGATCTCTACCTTTGTTACAGGAGCATTGATTGTCAAATAGAACCCCGTTTCCAGAGCATCTCTCTCTGTACTTGTTTGGTGCCACAATATCTACGTCTCCACAGGACCAGAACCAGTAGTACGGATTTCGTAGCTCTGCACTCTGACGCATGAGTCGAATAATGCAGTCTTTGCATGTAAAGTTCTGTGGAAGCTGTACTAGCTGGCTTGTAGCGCTAAAATAAACGACAGAAAAAATGAAATACAATGGGAAACTAACCGATATACCATGCTAGCACTTAAAAATGGTTGCTCACGTGGGGTTGTTTGAGTCGAGTTCTGAAGAGAGCATGTAGAGTTGCGTCCCGTTGGCGGCCAAGAGTTCCAAACGATGGGAACCCTGATTTTACGCGATATATCACTTGATCATTTTGGTATTTAGTATTACAAAATTAGAAATAAGTAGATAACTACCTGATGTGCATAGCCCAAGTGCCACGTGACGTTGAAGGTTGACCCTGCAACCAAGCTCGTCTTGAGCGACCCTACCACACAATGTACAATTACAATTGGTCGAAGGCTCAAAATTTGTCCAAACACGAATTTAATTAAGGTCAATTTTAAGTGGAAATAGTATTTCAACATGTTTTAGTCGTAGTGCTTAAAGTTAGAAATGAGTAAAGAGTCACCTTTAGGCATGCCGCAAGGCGGAGGAGATCCAGCACTGTCCAGATAGTCTAGGTTGTACTTCCGGGCAGGCGGGAAGGTGAGAGATACGTGTGCTGTTGCCATGGAAACCCAGAATAAAATTTGAAGAAACGATGCCTTGCTGTGCATCATCTTAAAAGTTGATATCTTTGAATGTTTCGCTTCCCCACCAACATGAACATTGACTGAGGCTCAAGCCATGGCATCATTTCCCAAAGACTTTCATGTAATTAAAATGAAGACATGCACTTTTAATGGAGGTCCATTAGACTAAGGCCCAATTGTGCAACTGCAAATTACAGACATGAATTTTATGTTAATTGCACCACTTCACACCTTGCCCCTTATCGCATCCCCATTCAAAGAGAGTCTCTTCCTTCCGGAATCTACGACAAAAACAACTCTAGCACTTATGCAATCGGATTATGCAGGGAAACCTTGTCAGTCAAAAACAAAAGGAACAAAAACATTCTTAGCAAAGTTGTGTGTGACAGGGAGGAATGCTCTTATCATATTACTTACAAATTAATTAAGCGTTTTAAAGTCAACAATGTGAAAGTACTTTTTTTAAGTCGCGAGGCCAAGCCTAGAGTTAAATGATGGTATAATTTAAAATTTTGACCTCACTTACCTTCCAAAATTATTTTCTAATAGTTCGAGATTCATGCACATGCGACGCAAAAAAAGTGCGTTGCTGTAGTAAATAAATTGTCCAATTTTACAAATAAAGTCACTCATGTTCATAAAGTGGAGTTCAATACCATTCTTGTTTTTCGTTATCTTTTTCTCAGTTGCCAATAAACATTAATGGAGAAGTAGTTTTGGAACATTGTAGCAAGCTCATCAAGCCCGTCCCAAACCAGAAGTGCCATGATAGTGCAAGATGCAGGAGATTATGTTCGTGAAATCATGTTGCAGTGCGTTTTTATGCTGTCAGTGATTATGTGGGGTGATTAATTGAAAAGTATCCAATGGTATAGTATCCAAATTAATAATATCTAATGTACAAATACTGCAAACATTGAACTATGAATTGACTTGTATACTGTTAAATTTGGATAACTATAATGGACAAAATTGGATATTGTTTAAAGGAATTCATTTTTAGTTAATTCCAGCTAATAAAATAAACTTAATTTAACAATTGAAAGTTGTGCTTGTGATATGAATAGATTGTGTGATAACTTTTCCTATTTCTGTTAAAACTCGTAATCAATACATGTCTTTCACTCATTGCTTAAATAATTACATACAAACATTTGTCTTAATTGCTTGAATAAGGAATACATGACGTAAAGATGAACGCTCTCCCAGTCAGATAGTTATTTTTGCTCCAACACTCATGAAGCTTAAGTGAAAAAACTTCGAAAAAAGGAAACAATTTTCATTTCCTGTTGTAGCCTCCATAATTGAATAAAGCATAAAACACCAATAAATGACCTGGTTGTTCTATCTGAAGCACAACCAACGATTACCTTCCTGAGAAACCGGTTGAGCCTTGTCATGTGAGCCCACATCTTTGTCAAGTGGTCATCTGTCCCTTTTTGTCTGAGGAGGCCTTAAGGGCTCAGATTCCTTGTAAATTTTATGATCCAATGTATTTCTTAAATGGAAGTTAATTGGCGATTGGTTTTAGTTGATTAGTGACTCTGAGCCGCCTTGCACCACCATGCAGCTCACTCTCGCTTTCTGTCTCTTGTGCCTGCCTCTGCTTCGCGCGAGTGAAGAGGAGGCCCTTGGCAATGTCCATGGAGACTATGGAATGCGGATAAGGGACTCCAGCGAGAGCAGGGATAAAGAAGAACTCTTTCTGGGAGAAGAAACTAGCCGTGTGGAGCGCCAGATTCCATTGTCGTAAGTTTATTTAAGTGTTTAAAGAACATGTTTAAAATGTTGTTTAAACATATTTGCAGGAGCGGTATTGGGATTGGAAGAGTGCTTCCGCTTGTGCCTTCTCCTGTCCCAATAGTAGAGCAACATATTCATCACCACCATATTGACCATGTGGTCACGCACGAGGAGGAGGTTCCTGTAAGCCTCAAAATACACCACTTCTCATATATCTGTCTATTTGATGAATATTTCATTATTTATGTTTATTTAATATCTGTAGTTGTTTTACTTGTTTTGAAAATTCTTAAATTTACTTAACCATTTTTACATAGATAATTTTTTTAAACCTCACAACTTAAAAAATTAGCAAAAACATGACTAGATAAGCTAGCCAAAATTTTGACAGAAATATTTAAAGTGGAGTTTAGATAACAAATTTCTTCCAGCACGTCCAAGGCCGGGCTTGTTTTGCTTCCTAGATATTGTTAATGTTTTTAAAATTTTTGTAATATAGGAAATTGATGTGTGGGATATTCGTGACTCTGTCCCTGGGACGCCTAATGAAGACTACCCTGTTTTACGCTCTATTCCAAAGACGCGTTTCAGTTGCCATGACAGAATTCCGGGCTACTACGCAGACGCAGACACAAGTAAGCATGAAAAATTAAAAGAAATTGTTTTCTACAAAACATATCCAATTTCATAATTTTATCAGCGAACTTTTCAAATTTTGCTTATATTGCTTTTCACTTGGTTTGAAGTGTAAATAGAACCCACCAAAAGTGGTCTGATAAAGTTATAAATCTTCACTTGTATGTAAATTATGCATGTAAACTAGTTTTATGCGTACAGGATATTTGCATAATTTAATTTTAACAGTTCACATCGTTCATCCAGCTGTGCTTTAAAGAGCGTTCTGGATGTTGCAATTTCGCTTAGCTGCACCCAGAACCACTTACAGTTATAGATCATTTTGATATCAAAGAATTGTGCTGCTCTTGGCTAATTGAGAGCAGGTTAGTGTTTGTTAACGGAAGCATCTGCCCTGTTTGAAATGAGTATGATGAGCAAAAAAACGTGCAAAATGCTCTTGGCGTGGGTGCAACACCTTGTTAAGTTGGTTAATTAGAGCAAGTTGTACAAGGATCGATTTTAATTGGTAAATTGGATGGGAAGTGCATCTGACTTCTGTATATTTGCGTCAGACATAACTCTGTCAACTCATTCAGTGCAACTTCCCCTTTGATTAATTGCTTTTTCACGCACTTGCGCAATGAGTGAACTTCACTCAACTCAACAATCAACAAATGCCTTCCTTATGTCGCTTTTTTATGCATTCCTTCACGTTCTTTTTATGTACACAGAGTGCCAAGTGTTTCATCGGTGCAGCGAGACAGATCGCAAGAAAATGGACTCCTTTCTCTGCCTCAATGGAACCACCTTCAACCAAGAGGTATCATGCTAAAAACGTTTGTATTTAATAAAATGGAGTAAAAACAGCATATTTAAAAGCATAAGCCAATACATTGCATATGAAACGAACCAAAATGTTACAAACCAGCACTTTAATACCTTTAGCAAAATTTATCCTAAAATGTTGGTTTATGCCAATATGTAAATGTTTTATAAAAGATCCTCTCTTGTGACTGGTGGGAAAACGTGATGTGTGACAACGCTGCTAAATTCTATGGACTTAACAAAGAGCTCAACATGCGAGGAGAGGTCAGTTCACATGTTGTCTCGCCTT
>VYYI01001037.1:0-22767 GCA_021029175.1 Bilobella aurantiaca
GAACAAAAGATTAATAAAACGTCGACCTTCTAAATAAAACCTAAATTTCCTATGAAAGCCTGAGGAACTTAGAACTCGAAATATTATAGAAATATTATAGAAATATTATGGAATATAACATAATATAAAATGGTGGCCCTTTGAGGCGTGCCTGGTCAAGAGTAAATCCATAGGCACAGAGGAAAAACGAACCCAGCGACAAAAATTTATCAACAAAATTTCCAAATTCTAATAAGGCTCAAAATAACCTTTTAGTGACTTTTATAATGCACTTTTATATTTACCTACTGGCATTTGTGCCGGGTCACCCCAAATCTATCGCCAATTTTTCCTTATAGATTCATAACTTAGAAAATTATTTAAATCAAAATTTTGAAAACTGAAATGCCAGCCGGAGGCTATGTCCAATTTCCCTTAGGAACCCATATACTTACTAGAACTCTAATATGGAACCCTATACTATCGAATTATTATTTAAATACTGTCAAAACCCAATTAACATTTTTGATTCGGAATTTTCAGAATTTAAAACTCGTTTTTCCAATCAATTTCCAAAAATTCGGATAGAATTTCATTATCCAAGTGATAAAATCACATTAGGCCCTATTCTAGACGAACAAGATTTAGAAGATGCCTTTACTTACATTCAAGATCTATTATTGCCCCTTCTTCCCAGAAACACCAAATTAAAAATTCCTAATTTCGATAAACTCGATTAACAACTCAAAATGAACTTTAGAATATTATTTTTCATTTTCTTTGTCCTATTCTCTTACATATCGGATAAACCAAGCCCATAAAACCTTTTAGATCCCTACTACACAGATAAATCTCACAAATTTAAACAACCATCTACGATTTATCAAAAATTCAACAAATTACAAAATTTCATTTCTCGTAAACTTTTTAAAATGAGAAAATTCATAATTTCTTTACCACCACATTCTCACTATTATTTCTCCAAAATCTTATCGGATATTTTAATTACCATTTTTCCATTATATACAATCCTAATAGAAAATGACACTATTATAATCCAAAATTTTACAAAACAGGAACAAATCAAAATCAGTAGAATTATAACTAAGTATATTCTTAAACGTTTACCCAAACGAACAGAATTCAAATTTTTCATTTAAACAAAATAAAACAATGTCTACAAAAAAGACATTAACTTTTTTCAACCCTACATTAGGAACTGTAATCACAGTTAAAAATTCTCCCCAAACAACTAGGGAAATACACATCAAGAAACAAATAATGTTTCATAAGCAGAAGGTAACTGCTAAAAATACCAACTCAACGAAAATACCATATTCCTCCTTCCAAATGGAAGATATTTCAAAATAACATCAGTATTAACTTCAATTTTTGAAGATAATACTATAATTTCAATAATGACAATTTAAACCACATTTTATTTAGCGTTGCTAGCTCAATGCTTGCATATGCAATGACAATGACTAAATAATTTAATACAGCAATTTGATAATTATTCCACCATAAATTCAAATCTGCTTAAACACTGATAACATTTACACTTACAATGACTTGAGTTTGCTTCAATTTTCTTGTATATATGTAAATGTAATACTATTCTACTATAAAACCTTGTATATTGGTTTTCAACAAAATTCAAGCAAACTATAAGATCATTCAAATATGTGAAATTATTCACATATTTCAATTTTATTGTACAAAATGCACATTTAAGTTTACCATTCATTTAAATAATTAAATAATTATAAGGAATACATAAGTACTATTTAACATTGTTAAATATTCCACTTTAATGTACAATTTTCTTTATAATCAACAATTTAGATAATACTATAACATTTAACTAAATAAGACTAGATTAAGTCTTTTACTATCAATTTTCTTGGATCATAAGTATAATATTTGCAAATGGGAAGGAACAAATCTAAGAAAGAGGTACCAATCTACGAAAAAGAAATAATTCTACGAAAATACGTCAAATCTACGATAATTCTACGAATAATTAAACTTCAAGTAACTTATAAAGTGCGATGAAAGATTGTTACTACTACAAATAGTAGAATCTCGTAATTACAAATGGTAACTACGATGAAATATCCCGTCACCTATACGGAGAAAAATTTTAAAGTTCCGTCATCTATACGGAAATATAGTTAAAGCTCTGTCATTAACACAGAAAGCCTTAACCGACCCGTCATCTATACGGAAGACATAGTTCACATACTATGTACAGCAAAATCAACATTTTGCATACCAAAATGTATTACTCTAAAAAGTAAACATTTAATATTATTTATCATTAGACCAAGTCATTCCCCTTGGGAAATGGGCGTCGTCATAGTCGCCAAAGGTCATATATTATTTAAACAAGTAAACAGTACAAAACTGTATTCTAAAATTTTAAAATACAATTAGACCAAATCGTTCCCTTTAGGGAATGGGCGCTTTCATAGTAGCCAAATGTCATATAAGCAAAGTCTTTATGCAAAAAGCAAAAGACTACAATTTTATATAATTTTACAATGTGATTTCAATATTGATCCTGCAAAAAGGACAGTTGATTTCAAATATATTTATTGACCCGTGAAGGTAATACGGAAGATAGAAATATAATTTTCTATAAATGTACTTCGCAACAATATGCAAAACAAATTTTGCATACAACTTCGAAATATCTACGATCTACGAAAAACTTCGAATTTATTGCAATTAAAAGCAATAAGAATTAAATTTGCTTAAAGATGCACATCCTTGAATGATGCATAGTTTAAAGCAAAATTATCTTCGTTAACAATCTTCGTTAAGTATCTTCCTAAATAATCTTCATTAAATTCCTTCGATAAAAACCTTCGTTAAAAATCTACGTAATACAATTCTTCGAAAAATATTAAATACTTCGCTTCGATAATTACAAAATATATTGTAATAATCTTACCATCAGTTAACAATAATTACAATCAACAGGAATGTTAACTTAAAAATATTAAATCACTTCAAAAATGTACTTCACAATCTTTGTAAGCTACATTAAATATAATTTAAAGCCAAATTCAACTATACAAAATTTACTGTACTCTACTTACTCAACCTCTACACTACAAAAACAACTTCAAAGTATTAACTCTTCAAAATGTTGTTCACGAATTTAAAATATCAACACAACATATATTCAACGGTATGCTGAAATCTACAATCTGTAAATCAACTTCAATTGAAAACAATTTGGACTTCAACTGAGAGAGCGTTAATGATGTCTCAACTTTTAACTACTGATTATCCAACAATTTTCTTCATCAAGCTTTTAAGGATAATAATTTCACATCGATTTTCAAGACATCAATATTCTTTTTCAAGACTTCAACTATTATTTCAATATATTTAGAATACAATACCAGTATAATTTACTACATAACTCTTCTAATAACTATTTTCAAGTCAAAATACAAAAATCAACTAAAAATAAAGTTAAGTGTAAGTAATTAGGAAATTAGATTTAGAAAGCCCTCTAAATATTATTCAAGAGGACTTGAACTTCCATGGGTTAGAGATATGTTACGTGTGTATTAAGTATTACGCAATAATTTATAAGAATAATACTTCTATATAAATAAGTAAAAGACAGAGCAAGCAAGAGAGCGAAAGGAAACAAACAATTCCCAACTTCCCTTTAAGAACAGAGAACTCTCCCAGAAACCCTTGAGCGAATGAGCGAAGGGATCACCCCTTCAAACTTACGCATCTGCTAATACTTCCCATGCTAGAGAATCTGTACGCAGATCCCTTAGCACAAGATCAGCTGAATGTTTATTTACACTCTCGCTGAGTATTAGACAGACTCCACTCACGTTCAGTGAAAATTCACCAAAACTCCCGTTCAACTTTGACTCCCACTGAAGATCTGAATCACAGAGCTTCAGTTAGTCAGAAATAAAATTCATTCCAATTCCACCACTTGCCCTCTCCAGTTCACTTCCAAATATCTCTCTTGACTTGTAAAGTTTTCAAACTAGTAAGTATAAATACAAAATGTACTTTGAATCATTTTGCTAAAACCTTTTTTCAACTTTACTTTTAAAATAAAACAAAATCACTACAAACACATGGTGTAAACTTCAATTCTTATTCGGTATGTTATTTCAAATCAAACTATATTTATAAGAAACTTCAATTTATGATTTCATGAGTTTATTTCAGAAACAGATGACTTCAAAACAACAAATGGGATTAAGTCCGTAAAAAGACATTACCCATAGCGAAATTCTTGATGTAAGAAATTATAAGGCGTTTAGCTACGTCAAAAACTATAAAACGTTTAGCTACGTTAAAAACTATAAAACGTTTAGCTACGTTAACAATTATAAAACGTTTAGCTACGTTAAAAATTGAAAATGTTAAACTGTGTCTAGAATTATAAGTGCCCTACAAAGCACAATTAATTGAAAAGAACTTTAGCTAGTTCTCAATTAAAATAATAAAAGCACAGTCTAACGCACAATTAGAATTATGTAATATGAATATCCCATACGGAACAAAAGATTAATAAAACGTCGACCTTCTAAATAAAACCTAAATTTCCTATGAAAGCCTGAGGAACTTAGAACTCGAAATATTATAGAAATATTATAGAAATATTATGGAATATAACAACTATACAATATACCTAGGCCACTGCGTTCAAGGTCGACAATAGAAAACTTATTACATCCTACACATACGAGTGGTATTTCGTATTTGGTATCGGAACTCTGTTTCTGAATTTACTAAAAGCATATCAATGAAGGGTATCTATAAAATTCGAGAAAAAAATATCTTAAAGATCATGAAATAAAAAGACTTTAAACGGGAAGACAAAAATAATCCCGTGCGTAAGATATGAGCTTTTTAGTAGTTTAGAATAAAAATAAGTCATAAAATTATGCACTGCAATAATCATCACTGCAATAATAATTGGGTAGAAAAATCTTGAAAATTGGATTTATAATTTACGTGTACTATCTTTTTTCTGCAGGAGTACCTCTTTTTACACATGAGGTCTTGGTGTAAACAGATGGGAGTAAATTCTTGAATGCACTATTAATTAATGTTAAAATAATGGATTGAGACTTGCACACATGTTGCCTACGGGTTTGATTTTTTACTGGAGATCAATAAGTGGGAATAGAGGACGGTTGCGAAGAAAGAGTATTGTAGGGAAGGAGTTGTAAAGTGGAGGGACAGGGAGGCTGAGAAGCGAAATTAAGGAAGTGTATCTGACAGGGAAGCAGAAGTGGTGACAGGCAGAGTAGAGAAATGACGGGTTGGTTGCTTAGAATTTCATCAATTGCTCTCGAGTGAAGTGGAGTTGGACTGTTGTGCATACTCCTACTTATTTGTAGCAATGAGGTGCGGACCGAGGGAAGGGAAACAAATAGAGCGATGCTGGAGGCGAGGGGGAACGGGCTCTCTATCTGCATTCGGTGAACAAAGCGGAGGAGAAGTCGATTAGAAAGTCTGAGAGAAACGCCTTTTTGTCACAAAAAGCAATAGCTCTTCTCACGAAACAACTTTTTCACGTGGACTGTTTTCTTTTGAAAGCGAGAGGCAGATATCTCACATTACATTAATAAGTCCGTTCCAATGCACTAGACTCTCTCAAGTCTCCCAGCTCCATACGTCATACTTTCTCTATTTATTCTGCATTACCCAAGGAACACGAAATCTATCCAGCTCCAGCCAAAGTACACAAAGGTCTCCACTCTCCTGCACCAGAAGCCAAGTAGGCAAATAGGAAGCTCACGGGTTTCGTATTATTAGATTTTTGGTTTAGACTCGATCGAATCGTATCGCATATCCTCCGACTCCGACTTTACCAATCTAAAAGAAAATTTCCATAGAAAGAAAATCTTTTGAAGATTTTTCCCTCCCTGGCTTCGGTCTCTATCTATGCCAGACCTGAATCAAAGACTTCTTATTGAATTCCTTTATCTACATGAATACTATTGACGTGGGCACTCCATTTTTAAAATCTGAAAACAAATCTTAAGAAGTCACAATCAAGGCTAATATTTCAAAAGTGCTCATCCATTTCACTATTCCATTCCATTGGATCTCCACACTATTTAAATCTTCTTTCACTTTTGCATTCAATGGATGGCACAAAAGGAGTTTCTATTTTCTTCTCTGCGTCAGCATGGTCTCCTTTTTACTATTAAAGTAACCAACACAGAGGACGAAATTTAAGAAACTGCGTTCTATGTGGACACCCCAGGTATTCTACCTTTTTATAAACCCCGCCTGCAGCGCCAGAAGATACCGTAGGACTATAATGTATTTCTGTGACGTTATTCAGTTTGCGAATACTCGAGCCTAGGGAGCTTCTACAATCAATTTAGTAAGTTTAATCCCTATAATTGGAAAGAATGTGCAATAATTTACGAGTGGATGGCTTTCGCTAGCCTTGCGTAAGGCTTTGAGTGCCAGTCGTCAGTTCATCCATCTCTTTTGGCAATAGGCTCCTCATTCCTTGAGGAACACATCCCTTGTCATCTTGCCACACTCAACTAGAAAAACAAGAAATTCGACTCGAAGTATTTTCTCGTTTCTTCTCCTGTCACTTCTCCCTCTTCAATAACATTCTGCTACACTCTCTTCTCCAACATCATTGTACTATAACCACTCATAGATAGCAACTGTCACAACGGAGGAGGACAGGACAGGGACAGAATATATTCACAGACGACTATTCTTATGCTTTGCATACACTCCAGTGTTTGTGGGGCATGCTTGAGAAGCAAGGCAGTCAGCCGAACACGCTCCTATAAACAACTCCCTTTCCATGCTATTTCCCAACTGCATTAACTATAACTAGGAACACAAATCTTTCTTTAGTTTACTGTATCGTAAGGTAAGATCTACTTCATTCGCATTGTTGTGCACTCAGCCAAACTCATACTTTCTTCAGTTTAACTTCAACAACCAGAACCAGGTATTCGTCCTCAAACGATATTCGGGCTCAAAATACTCCTTTATTACAACAATATCTGAAAATTAACTTTTCAGTTGTTAGCATTCGGAAATTAAATATATACTACTCGAAGAGTCTTTGGGCAGACGTTGATGATAATACAAAGCCAAAAATAATTTTATTCTCAAGAGCAATGCAATTATGAAACACTCGAATAAAGTTCATCATTTATCGATACAGTCCCCTCAGTCCCCCTCGGGTATAGGATGGCTCCAAGCAAAATTGCTTTTCCAATTTTCCATGAAAGATGAAACTTATCAATTTTATTGGTTACCTTATACAGCACATTACATAGCGCATGTAAAGAAGTTTAGCCTTCTTTAGGAAATAGTGTCATATTTCTGACCTCTTAAGAAATTTTTTTGTAAATAACGGACCAAAATTGAACTTTAAAGAAATTGTGTACTTTTGTTGGGCGTTGAATCCTATTTGCGTCATAATGTAAAGTTCAATGGATAAGTTGAAGTGCTAGCTTTGGAAAGAATGAGAAGGAGTGTACTCTTCTGTGTTCTATCTAGCGCAAGACTTATATTTGTTCTATCCTTGAAGAGAAATGTAAATTAGGTACGACTCAGACATAAAATTCAAAGTGAAAGACTTATAGGATGCTCTCATCTATAAGTAGGATTTCGCTTTGAGATAAAACAGAATCTTTGAAAAACGTACAATAAAGAGGCGGAAGAGTTTGGCCAAAGAAGTGATACTAGAAAGGAAGTTTATTGTCTGTCACCGGATACTCGAAATAATTCATCTTCAAGCAACGCTAATTAAATACTTGATAACAACTTCGCTACAAAGAAAACAAATGTTAATTTTGATATTATTCTCAAATTTCGTACTATATTGTAGAATTAAATAGCAATTGAGATCTAGCAGATGTTCGCGTATATTCGTAACTGCGCACTTAAGTAAATGTGAACTTTGAACTTTACGACTGAAGTGCATTTTCGGCAGAAAATAGAGCTTTTATTTACATAGTCATAATCTCTCTAATTAGTCAATTTTTGAAATAGAAGAATATTATTATTGTTATTTTGCTAATTTGTTTCAAGTCTTATTCCTCGACTGTTTTCCTTTAGAAATGACACAAAAGTACTGCGGCACGCATAAGCTGAATGTTTTCAGCGCTATAGTGCGCAAACGCAGTACGATAAAAGGCCTAAGGCAGCGTTTCATGCAAGTCACGGCAGGCATCAACACCACGGTTGAACGAATCGCATTGGAATTCGTACTGCTGAGAACTTACCTTTAATTGGTAAGCCATAGAAAGCACAGATCGTAACTTTAGGATATTTTGAGAATTTTATTCCTCCCTGGTTACTCATTCTGCTAATGTAGGGAATGTTTTTGCTGTCTGCATGGAATGCGCCGAATGGGGAAATGGTTGGGTTGGACGGGACTACTTTAAAGAAATTAGTGTTATAAGGACGAGAGACGGAGTAGCGTTCAGTGACTGAGCTAATTCTTCGCTTGTGACAAAACTATGCACTTTGTCGCATTAAAGACTAATTTAACGTTTTATCTTTAGTAAATAGTTAGTTAGTAGTTAGTGCTGCATACGACTCTTTTCACAAAGTTTTGTTTTCACCACACTTTTTCTTAATGTGGAAAGACTAGTTTTTAATTGAAATCCAGTTGGCTAGTAACTCCTTTGTTTGCCTTCTTTTGATTTCTTTGTTTGCCATTCGCTTGAATTCACTCGCTCTGTGTTTCCAACTCGCTCTGTACCATATTAGTCTTCAACTAATGGCCAAGTGGACAAAAATTACTAAAGGAAAATTAATTACTTTGCTACATAACTTGAGAGAGAGCGAGAGTTCTGCAAAGACTCTCTCTCAAGACTACTTGACTCTCATTACAATATCACTCTGAAAATTCCTCATCTCCATACACTCCGTCATGAAAACTAAAAAGCCCAGTTGCGAAATCCACAGAACTCACAAGAAAGAAATGCGAGTAAAATTGCCCAGCCGTTCTCTCCTTTTTAGAATAACTTTAGCCGATGAGAGAGGCGATTCAACTCCACGAAATTAATGAAACGAAGGCAATATGTCTTTTACTTTACCATACACCTATTCTCTACTAAACTCAACCACTTCTCACAAAATGAACATAACCTCAAAGATATTTTTCAGAAAGAGGCACTGGATAAAATATGCACAGCCTTTATGCACTCTTAGTATATGCCATAAATATGCCAACTACACTCTTTCTACTAGGTTCCCTGGTGTGCTGTGCACGCCATAAATATTTAATAAGCTTATGAAGTACCTTAATTATCAGTACCATGATTTTAAATCATAAAAGTAATTAGTATACCTGGGACAGCAGTCTTTGACTACCTAAGCAAGTCAAAAACAATTGAAAAATAATCCAAATACAAAAATCCAGCTTTAAGCCAAAATGCTTTCTGAAGGTAGCTATTTAGTTTTCATTTGGAATTATCTTTGATTTATTTTTGATTTGCAAAATCTTATTAAAACCAAGTTTATGCTAAAGTCCCAGAGTACAACCCCTACATTTTAATGTATAGATGGCACATTTGTATTTCGTGCATTTGGTGAGATTTGTCCTCACACATTCAAATTACTGATGCCAAACCGATCTGTAGTGAATAGAATTTTTGTCAAAATGTGTTGCATATTCTGAAAACAATGGAAAATATCCCCAACTGAAGAAGTGGCTTCCACTAGGGCAACTATAGTTTCCACAGTGAATATTGCATTACAAGAGAAGAAAGTGATGCAGATTCTGAATTGCTTCCCCAGGGATGGCATTGCTGTAAATGCGGTATAGACAGTTAGACTTTGATAAGAAAAGTCACTCTGGTATGTAAGTGTATGTCTGGGTTAGAAGGGAAGTTGTTTAAAACATCGATACAATCAAAAGTCAAAGTTAAGTCCAGGGAAATAGCTTAAAGCTGGGAGTGAGCCCGAGCGGAGGGGTTTACAGTGGAGAGTAAGGCACAGGGAGGAAAGTGAAGCTGAGTAAATGGGTATATGGGAGACAGGGATAAGTCTCTGGCGATTAGATTGGGTTATCTCACCTGAGTAGTGTGAGTGAGAGTGGAGGAGCAACGTGCGGAGAATAGAAGGCCGTATGCTTAACTTATTGTGAGTGACGAAGAGAAATGGGAGTTGGTGAGGATCGCCGGCGAGTGTGAGTTGTGTTGGCTGGTGATTCCAGGTAGCGTATAGATCTTCCAGTCACAACTGACTACCGAATTGATATTTTCACTGGGAGGAGGATCGGCGAAGCAACTCTTTGTGTTTTCTGCGAACCACTTCAGCCGCCCTCGCCTCCAGTATGGACTGTGTTCAGAGACTGCTGCATTACTCACCGGTGCTCTGACTGACTGACTACTGCCTTGGCTTCGGAGTTTCGGAGGATGTGGAGAGGAATGCTGAGGGAGCAGTCACTACGGTCCACCACACTCACTCACTCCCGCCAGACTCTCCGCATCTATCTTCCCACTAATGCATGCACCTTTATAGCAAGAAAAGACATCTTCAGACGCTCCACAAAGAATGGGAAAATCAATAAAGAAAGTAATACTGGCTAAAAGAGCGACTCATCTTCTCCAGTTCAATAAGGTGGAAGAAAGTACACGCAAGGTACACGGGTACACCAAGGTAAACTCTCTAAATTCTACCAAGTCACTCCTTGTAATCCTATACCTAAGCATGTGTGCCAGCTCAGTCAACTTCTCTTCTCCAGACTCCATCACTTCCCCTCCGATTAGTCTCCCCATCATTCCTGTTCCTTAAACTCCCGTTGTGATGAGTTCCAATAACAAATATAAACAGTTAATGGCAATTCTAGTCTATACACAGGAAATCTAAAATGGATACTGTATGCTTTACACTCATTTCCGTCTTTTCAGTTCTAGGAACCTCCCTCAACTAATAAACTCTACTTAATATACATAATCAGAAATTAATTAGGGATAATGAACTATCCTTAATCTATTCTGCCTAATTCATAATCATTCTATTTCATAACCAGCTCCAAAATTGTAATGAAATCATTTTAGGACAAACAGGAAAGAAATGTAACGCTTTATTTATTTATTTGGTCACCTACTACAGATTGGACAGACATTTGTCTGTAATATAATAATATTGTTTCAACGAATTTCCTGAGACTGGAGAGTTTTGATTTTTAATGAAATATCAAAGGTCAAGCGGGTCCACCATTTGAATGAATATCTTTCCATTTTTTCATGCAGTTTGGATGACGATTTAAAATCGAACGTCCAGTCAATATTAAACGACTTGCATGATCCAAATTGGGTTGCTTGCATGACTGAAAACGGGATTTGACTAGAGTAGATGTTTGTGAATGCATTATCGCATTGATTTGGAGTTTATTGATGGTTTTAGATAGAGGAATAGAGTAGAATTGCAAGATTTGTGCATTTCGTAACACTTATTATTAGATAAACGTTTAGCACTGCATCATACAAATAGTTGTAATAATATAGGAACCAATAGCATCGCTTGGTGGATTGCATGCATGTGGGATGCCATGTGTCAGGATGCCAGAATAGGAATAAAATCCATAATGGCCGGAAAATGGAAAGGGGAAATAGTGAGAGAGAAGCGGTTGAAGTTTCCAGTTACCGTGCTACACGCTGACACATTCAATCTCATCGCATCTCTCTTCCACTTCCATCCACTCAACTCATTCCACTGCCTAGTACATGTAACATCATGGATCATACCAATACACACGCTATAATAAATAGTTACTTTGAGATTTCTCTATTCAGGTAGTGTATATGTTGCAGGCAAATTAAACTAATATCAAAAAAGCTCAAAGAACAATAACAAAACTGAGATCTGACAAATCACGAAACCCTCTTTTTCATTGCATTCCAGATATTAGTTATAAATAAAAATTATCTTGCGATGGGATATGTGGAAAAATTAATGCTTAATAAATTAATTAATTTTAATTGCTTGAAGTTCTAAATTTGACAAGACACAAACCCCATTTCTCATTTTATTTCTTACATTTCTCAACCATTATTTTGTGTTACCCACATTT
This sequence comes from Bilobella aurantiaca, assembly GCA_021029175.1. Lineage (NCBI taxonomy): Eukaryota > Metazoa > Arthropoda > Collembola > Poduromorpha > Neanuridae > Bilobella > Bilobella aurantiaca. The sequence continues at coordinate 12,053 of VYYI01001037.1, forward strand.
CCAAATATTTTCCAATCTAGGTACTGGAAACTTTGCCCGCTGACCTAACGCAAAGGAGTTTACAAATAAAATTGACTCAATAGTGGAATTTAAGGTTTTCTAGTCAAAATACTTTCCTAGAGAGATGATATTTTAGAGACCATTATGTAAAATTAGTCAGCTCAAGATGTCAGTCAGTTTGGGTGATTTGATTAGTCAGCTCAAGTGAATTTATGGAGCACCAAATCTGACTATGACATCTATACACTTAACAGTGAATTTAATTTGTAGTGTATAGTGCGGATATACTAATACAGATCTATAAGTTTTAGTGCTACGACATAGTGCATCCTCTTTAGATCTCAACGCTAAACATTGTCTTGATGACAAAGGAAAGCAAAGCGAGACTGAAATTAAATTAGGCGATATTAGGAAATTCACATTCCGCACCCAATTCAGCTTTGGAAGGATTTCACAAATCAAAACTAGAAATCTAGTCATTACTAAACTAAACACAGTACCTGCTAAGCCTGCATTGTTCTATAGCTGAATTGAAAGAGGATTCACATTTGCCAAGGTATAGAGTTAATGCATAGATTCCAATAATAATGGTGAAATGAAATGCAGCAGACTAGGTCTCCTGGAATTAAATTCTATCGGGAAACGGGAAAAGTATTGCAGCGATCATCTTTGTTCAAATTGCAATTTCTGTTTAATCCAAAGTAAACACAATGCCTTTGAACACAAACTACTAGTGTTGAAGAACCTTCAAATAGCATAACTATTGCCTGTGTATATCCCCAGGGTTGTCTACCCTGGCATTTTAGCAAATCCTATTCACTCTTTAGAAAAACCCTAAGAGCTCCACAATCAGAAAATCAATACAATTACTGAATTCAAAACATTTCTGGACTATTTATAGTACTTTCACCATCAGAATATACATTTCTGAGGTACGATTATAGTGTATACCCAATAGAACCCAGGAAAACCAAACTCTGGATTTTTGTATCCTTAGAAATTAGTGCCAAAAAGCATCTATTCCTCAGTGTCTCAAATCATTTGTACATTCATTGATTTCTGTACTCCAGTATTTCATTTCTGGTCTTTGCAATAGATTCAGTTACAATTTCACTAGCGCCTACTTAAGAGACGCATTGAATTAGAATCCTTTGGTCCTTTTGTTTCAGGGTTTTATAAGTGTAGGCGTAAAGTAATGTAAGCGAAGAGATTGACTACTGTGACTACCTAAATCATTCTGTCTTATTGAATACTATCAGTTTTAATTGTATTTGCTGAAGAACTTGCTGTTAATAGAGAACAGTTCCATTTCCACTGAGTATTTCCATTATACTCTGTTTATCCTGCATGGATAAGAAGATTGACATGTCACATGTCATTTGCTCCCCAAGGGGGAACCAACACCTGAAAGCTGAAAGAAAAGGTTCTTTCTATAACAATATAGCTTACATTCCTTTGTAAATCAAGTTTAATGATTTAATAGTGTTTGTTGATTTCTGCTTGTGCCTTCGAAAGACACTAACACGTTAACTACGTCTATATTTTGTGCTGTGTGCTATATTAAGATTAGCGTAGGAATTATAACCTTAAATAAGAAAGTGGTATGGTAGGAATGGATTCTATATTTAAATAGTGGAAGGTGAAGAATGGATTTAATGGTCTAACTAGAAAAGTATAAATGATACGTTGGAGTTAGTAAAGTAGAGAGGACAGGGAGCGTGGTGGAACATGACATTCATGACATGACATGCTATTACGTGTAATGATGAGAATCGAGTTGGATGTGAGTGGAAATAAAATTGCATGTTTTGCTGAACAATAAATAAGTGTGTTCTTGTAGTTGACTTACAAACGACGAGAGGCATTCACTCAACGCAGTCGAGTCAAATGAAGCCAAGACTAGTTCTGACTCGACATCATGTTGTACACACATAAAGTCAATAAGACGAATAACGAGTCCTGTAGCCAAAGTACATAGCAGAGACATGAAGAGCCTAAGGTAAAGTGCTTAAGTGGACATACCTTCCTCTGCTTAGGCCAAGGCACGACTACCCAGAATTATTTGTCTCATGTCAAAATAAACCATTCGGAGACGGAACGGAAAAACTCACATTTTATCTCCCTGCTCACTCCAACGGGAATTTCTCTCGCTATAGCCAAGGAAAGGGGAGCCACTCCATGAACTACTCCAGAGCTGTAAAAACTATATTTATCTGTGTTATGCAACTACTCAAGTACTTATTATTTGTATTGAACATGCATAGACAGCTTTTACTTATAAACTACAACTACACATGTACCCAAGTCTGCACAGTAACAATATTCCTAGTTAACTACCAACAATTTGTATGCTTATGCTATACTTTGTGCTTTGTCCGTATAGAATTGAACAAACCATGCCTCTTTATATACGCAACGCTATTTTTCGTTGTTTAAAGAATTCTCTACAGCACTACACAACAGAAACGGTTGTTTTCAATCAGACGAAATTACTTTTGTACTTGCTGCACCAAGTACACACGATATGCTACTACATCGACCGAGAAATCTGGTTTGGATTTCGGATTGGATTCCACTCAAAGAGACCAAACATAATGTTGCATATTGTGGTTGTGCCCAGGGCTAGTAGGTAATACTATATGCAATATTTAAGATATAATATTCCCTTTAGAAATGTGAAACACATGTCATAACTTTGTACTAGGTACTTAGTACTTAGTACTTATTGTTAGCATTGTGTATGTATAATGGAGAACTAACCGTGTACACCCATACTAAGGTGTACACAAATTCTTTTAAACTCATAGGAAATTAAAATTCACATTCGCCAAGTCATACCTTTGCTTGGACTCTTGAAAAAGAAACAATAATGAAACATTTCTTTTTCCAAATAATTCTGTCAGATCAGAGAAAAAAGCTTTTCTGGGGGAACCACCTTAAAAAATATTTTTTTACTAATCGACAACACTAGCACATATTATACTCACATTAGTCGCCTTTTTTAACTGAATGCCATTTATTCCATTATATTTACGATGTTCTTTGTTATATAGCACGCTGAATATTTGGCTTTCAACATTTCTAGGTTCCCTGTAAGCATTGTGCATTTCTTTGAAATTTGGGGAGTGTGCAGAACCTCCTTCCTAAAATATAATACGAAAGGAGAGGCACAACACGAAAGAGTACATTTACTATTTATGGTGCATAAAAAAGCACAAAAGGAATTTTTATTTTTCTACATTTCGTGTTTTATTGTTTTCTGTTGTAGACAAGAAACTGCATATTATTTATAGTATAGGTACACGACATTTTGTACACGAGTAGACGACACTCACGACACGGCATGACATGACCACAAATACACAAGCAATCTGACGTGATTTCATTTCGCTCCCTCAATTCTTTTTTCGTATTTACCTTTACATGCTGAGAAGAAAAGCGTGCGGAAAGAAATGTGGAAACACAACAAATATGAATTTCGTTTGTTTTCCTTTCAAACCATGATTGCTCCATTTATATGTAAGTATTAATTGAGAACCAAACCAGAGTACTAGTAGATAGTCGGAGAAAATTCGACAATGGCAACCTTATTTAGCAGCTTGTTGGCTTTCATGATGACAACTTTCGCAAAAGACTGTTTGGACAATGCTTAGAGGAGATTAAACATTGAGCTTTTAATTTCAGAGCGTTGACGCGTTTTCTGTAAGGCGTAAGGAATTGCTAAGCCAAACCAACTAGAGGCTTTCATACCTACAGAGCGTTTCAGCTAAAAGTTGCCTTAGGACACTTATAGTGTAAAAGGAAGTACATGTGTATTTAAGTTGCCCGCTTTTGGATTAATGCGGAAAATCAAAACCAAATTACATACTACATATTTCCTTATACACTGGATGTCCTATGGCAACTTTTAGCTGAAACACTGTGTAGGCAGGTACTTAGGTACTGCTACTGTGGAGATATGCAGGTAAACAGTAAACAGAAACTAAAGGATAGAGACAATAGACAGTTTGGATATAATATGGACAGTAGACACCTCGGTACAGAATGTGTATAATTTGAAAGCAGTAATCTGTCCTAAGCTACGTGTTCCATTGCGATTTCATTTCATTCTTGTATTCCGGTTGAGTTCGCACGAGTTAATTGCATTGCCACTGTCGCTGCTCGTTCTGTTTGGTTTGTCATTTCCCGACCGAGCCATCGGACTGTCCCTCTTGTCCCCTCCACTATCCATCTCTTTCTTAAAGCCTCGCTCCAAACATTTCAATGAGCAGTGAGAAAGGGGAAACGTGGCGGCTACTAGTTTTTCTGTTAATACGAATGTTGCGAATGAAAAGTTAGTTACTTAGTCATCTGACAAAACAAGACAAGTGAACACAAGAAAGCTCATCTAAATTCTCCTTTATAATCATGAATTTAGATAAGATCACTTAAATGTTGAGCAAGGCCTTGAATGACTGAGTGAGCGTCTTGTCTTGTCCCTTATGTCCTTACTTATGTCACTCTCACTTTTCAACTTTCAAAAATATGTTAATAAGACGAAACCGAGCTCTTTTTCAGACTCTCTCTGCCCACATATCATCTCCCTTGGGCTCACATCCTCCTTTCTGAATTATTCCTTCGGTTTCAAAATATCTTATCTCTTGCTTAATATTTATAGTCCTTGTACACCGTTAGCATTACCATTTTGCATTATTGCGATTTTTAAAAGCTACAGAGTGACGAGAGAGCAAACATTGCAAAAATTCGGACATTTTATTAAAAACGCGTCTTAAAGTAGGATTTTAAATGATATATGTCAGGATACCGTTCAGACACTGTGAATCTCAAGAGAAAACGACTTTTTCATGGCGTTACTCGCTGCATGTACTATTCTAGTTAGAAAAGAGTCAAGTTCAGTGTGTGGTGTCTCTGCTTTTCGATCTGTACACATCTGTCTGGAAGACGACTTAGTTACAGAGACAACAAGTCATTTATCTGTCACTCAAATTATAAATAAAAAAACTTTGATGGACTACTATCAGATTTTGTCGGATGAAATGCAATACGGAGCTTGGCTACGCTCTAATGCCATGCGATGCGACTCACGAAACCAAAAGCAACCTTTCCACTATTTCTTCACTTGACTCGTCTCCAAAAACTAATTGATGACAGCTTGAGACTGAAACATCGGTTCGGCTAAAAAAGTTGCACTCTTCATATCTCCATTTGCATCTTTTCCTACGCCTCTATTAAATTCAACAACAAGACAATATTTCAGTTGACGAGTCATGAAATTAATATTTTTATCGATTTAATTAAATCATCCCAGTCAACAATTTTCTGTTGGTGCAATGTCATACTAATCATCTTGGCCAACTGTTACCCGTGTCTTCTTTGCCGACCTTTACTAAATCCTGTTCTATTTTTCATTGTCAAACTGTACATCACTACAAAATTATGTTGTTTACCCTGCATTGACTTTAGTACTAAAGATGACAAATTCTGTAATTCCGTGACATCTCTCTTAGTTCTAGTCTCCACAGTATCTTTATTTCTTTCATTTACATTTCCATCTATTCTCTATTCATTGCGATATTATACGCTGGTGATTCATTGCAAGAATCAGCATACAGCGAAACACAAGAATTCCAATTTACAAATCTACTTGTAATTCTAACAAATAGAGCTACGAGTAGATTTTTATTAACTACTTTGAACAACCCTTTCTCCAGGTATGCAATCTCTTCGTCAGATTTTAAAATATAAAAATGTAAATTTTTTTCCTTAACCAAATAACAATAAAATCGTATTTCCAGAAAGAGAAATGAGTTCTCGAATTTTAAACATTAAAGTAGGCATTTTATTTTCCAACATACGAAAAACGTATCCTCCCTCCTAACATTTTGCATTCATTGTCTAGAAGAGTTGACAATTTAGAAAGAAGTGGCTACACATATGTAGGGAAGTGTAATGGAGTTGAGATTATGTTCTGATAAGACTGCATGTAGAACTACCGGAATACACTTTGCAATTTTCCCTTATAAATAGTGAATTTAGCTGTGACATTCGTGAAATGCATTTTTAAGTGGTGGCTGTCTCATTAATTTCTTGTTTGTGATGGAAAGCAAAGGAGTCGTTTCTTTGGAACTGACAATCAAGAAGCGAACACGTATAAGTTGAGGACTGAGTACATTGAGTAGAGAGAGAGGGAAGAAGAGGAGTATGAATAGAGCGGAGAGAACAAATGCGAAATAAATATTAGAGGTCGTCCTGGCAGAGTTGCATTATACGTGGATTAGACATTACTGTATTTGTATCGCAGTTGAACTGGAATTTCGATTGGTAGAGTTGGAGTGGAGTTGAATACTCAAAGGACGACGACGACTCGGCAGACAAATGATTGTGAGTTTTCGAATGTCTGGGAAGAGTGAAGACGACGGACAAGGCTGCCGTGTCGAGTTAACTGAAGAGAATTGAATAGCAGGTGTGTGAGACCAAAGAGATTCCCAGTGCCTGCCGACAGTTTCGCCAAACAATGAAAATAGTTCCTCCACTCTTCCTTTGTACCTCATTCGTTTTTCGATAAATGAACTTAAGTTCAACTCGTTACATTAATTCACTACAGTACACCAATCTCAACTCCCTCCACAATCACAAGCAGTCCGCTCTAACCAGAACTAGAGAAATGGCAATCAATACCTATAATAATTAATTATGGCCACTCTCTACACAACACACCCAAAACTAAGCTTAACCCATGCATGCAAGACAGACAACCAAACTTGTCAAGCAATCCTTTATCTACATGTGTACATGATTACTTTTACTTTTACTCCTCAACAAACTTGTCCAAACTATTCTCCAGCTCCTCGCTCTCCTTATAACTTACAAATAAAAATAACCTATTTCTATCTACGCTACACTATAATTACCTATATTATTAAAAATGATTACTTAAACATTTTTATTTATCCAAGTCAAACGAGTGTGTCAAAAAAGTTTCTTAGGCCGACCGAAATAAAAAGGAAAATCTGTTAGTTGAAAATAATACGCGTATATAGTAACATTGCCACCAAGTTACTCAGTTTACCACCAAAGGCTCACATTAATAAAGAAATCCTCCCTAAAACCAGAAATATTTACCTATATTCATTTTACCAGTTTCTAGTATACTTTAATACTTTCCACAAATGTGTTACAAATCTGGGATAGAAATATCTTCATGAAAAGAGCAATAAAATATATTGAAATATTACGCGATTTTCGTAGCAAACTATTATCTTTGCAAAAAATGTGTATAAACGTTCTTTGGTGGCAAACTAATAGTACTATTGGTGTTTCAGAAAAGTTGCGGCTGGAAAAGATTGAAAATGACTTTGAGTGCTTCTGTCTTGTTTGAATTTCTTGTGAGTAATGAATTCGTTAGAGAAATAGAATTGAATTGAGTTAAGTTAGCTGCGGCCGAACATGGGTTCCTGGTAACCCAATTTTAGTGGTGCTGGGATAAAAAATCGGAGGAAAGAATTAGGAGTTGGTGAGATAAATTGCCAGAGCTGTTGGTTTCGATCTTTTGCGTTGAGCCTTGCCCTGCCAGCCTTGCTTATGCTTCATTCGGTTCAGCTCGTCTATTCTGTCTGGACTCGGTTGATCTAGAGTGTGAGTGATGTGAAATGACTAACGACACGACGAAATTTAAAGATAAACTGTCTTCTACTCCACTACATGTAATACTGATGTTTGCGCTCTCTGCCCGTCTCGTTTCGTCTCCTCCGATATTTATGTGCACGCTTCGCGAGCTAAGAAATAGCAGCATGGGGTAAAGAGTAAAGCCACATTACGCAAAGAAAGATATGCATTACAACTTTATAACCGCAATATGTCTTCTATTTTATACACTTTCCTCTCCTCCAGTCCTCCTTACTTTCCAATTCACTTCCCAACCTTCAAACATCCTTTATACTACAGGAGATAATCCAAGCTTCTCGTTCTCTATAGCTCCTCGGCACTTTATCCGCCCGTGAGTTTGGCAGCATTATTTGGTGTGAGTGCTGGGAAGGTTTCCCGAAATATTCCGGGTCGGAAACCCACAGAATGGCTACGGAGCTGAGTTTGGCGAGCACCCTCCTTGCCCTGCAGCCTCAGTTCGTCAGCGCACTCCGTGCATTCGGCACAGCCACTCTTCACTCTTACGCACCGCTCGTCTCTAACTCTCTAGCACACCAAAGACACTAACCAAATTGCAGCTAAGTAAAATCAACAGAATTGATCTGGCACGACGAAAGATAATAGAGTGAATCGGCACTCGTGTCCATCCTCGCCAACAGCCTCTCTTCTCGTCGCATCATCTGTCAATCTCCTATTATCATCAACAGACTGAGTGAGTCACTGAGGCCAACCTACACTCCACACTACTGCTTTCATCGTCACTCAAATTGTTGTAACACAACTTTAGTCCAACTACCTACTCCCACATTAACTACGTTTTTCCATTCCTCCAAACGACTCCTCAGACTTTACAGCACCAAATCATAACCCTTTGCATCCACATGTTTGCCTACTACGCGGAATCTGACTCTGACTGGAATTAAATGCTGCATTATTTAATTGCGATCGTAAAGTCACAGTGAAGTACCCTTATCTTGTAGAACATAATGCACACCTCCAGTCAAACCCAATTGCAACAGAATTATTACGTAAGCTAATGCAATTCCACTTTTGACAGATCTCAAAAGTCGTGTAGCCCTAAGACAGGTACACGTGGATCGTGTCGTGAGAACTTGAGAATTTTACCGAAAGCTAACGCACTTGTATTATTCATGCTTACCTACTCAATACCTATAACTCCTAACTGAAATGAAAACATACCTGGCCTGGAAAATCATTGAGGAATATTCTGTCTTCGTTTCGGAAACCTGAAGGTACGCGTTTCAATTCTTAACCAAATATTTCACTTACTATAGTATCCTATTGATTTGCACATGTAGCAAATATTTACTCTCTCCTCTAACAACATTTCCCCATATGTATTGTAATTAAATTACTCTAATTACCACTTATCATGTAATGTGTCCTTTTGGGTTTGGGTAGGGCTATCCTGCACTAGTAATGTAAGTAGGGTACGTGGTGCACATCACTTTGGATGGGAAATAAATATTTCATGTGTAAATGGTTGAGTGATAGACAGGTACAGGGGAAAGGCAGATACGGCAATAAAAGGTAGGTTCCGTTTATCTGCTTTGTGATATCACTGCCGTGGCTATAAAGTAGTTAGCTTCGCTTTGAGTCATGAAACTCGATTACCCCGAGTTTCCCATTGTGAAAGACTGTAAGAGCTCTGTTATTAAGTTTGATAAGTAAACCAGGAAATGAGAATTGAGTGAAAGATCAGTGTCTGAGCAGCATGACGACTCCACGTCGACTCTTCCACCACCGCACTCTTAAGCGACACTTTCAGACCTTTTATTTTCACTGCACAAGCTAATACACTTAGATATATCCACAGCTCCCTATCGGTTATATACCTATAGATGCTCCCCTGTATATTATAGACTACTAAGCAAATCGGTTTTATATCCGCTTCTATTAGTGTCAAATATGGATTCACCCGAAACATTTCTAGTTGTGAGGAGAAACATAAGAGTTCTGTTTAGAGAAGAGAGCTTAAGAACGTCAAAAAAATTCAGAGTCACGGCTGTGACTGTGACGCTCTGTCAAAATGGAATACAATCCCAACATACCAACAATAGGAAGAAGATTCGTATTTTTAGCTCTGCTTACCTACCTATATTATATAATATGTGTTTTGTGTGGACCTAGTAATAGGGTTGCTTTAGTTTTAGTTGTTATAAAATGAGTTATGAGGATGAGGGAGCGTTAAGGTAGCCTGTACAGTACAGTGTATTATATGACAGCGTATCTATTGTAGTAATATGACAGAAGATGAGTGTCTGTGTAAGGTTCGCCTTTGTCAACATTTTTGGTAAGCGTCGCAACGGAGAGTTTTTCGAGCTTCGTTGCTTCCTCATGCATTTCTCATGAAATATGAAATGCTGAATTCCCCGTCATGATACTTATGATGATACAAGGCAAAAAGTAGAATATCTTCCGAGTTGCTCTCTAGCACCGAGTGCCGAGATACGTTACGGCAGACTAGTGCCATAAGGTACAATACACATAAATGGCATTATTGTATTTCGTTGCGGTTAGTAGGTAACATCACATGGAGGCCATTACTTATTATAGGGAGCATTCTGGCAGTATAAGTCGTTGCATTGACTTGACATGTCTGTTTGCTCCGTACACTGTTGCATAAAACAATGGAAACATCTGTGGGTATCATTGGGATGCTACATAATACATATGTGCAGGATGCCAACCACCCGAGGACCGATGACAATTGTACTAGTTCAGAGGAACTCGCAATTCAATTCTTTCTAAATTCCACAGTTCTTTTGAACTAGTGCGGTTGTCTATTGCCCTAGTACAACTATACTACACTAATAGTATAATTATAATGGCATGAATGCTTTAAGCTATGGAAATGGGAAGGCGAATCACAAAAGAAATTCGGAAAAAGTTTGCGTAGTGTATGAAGAGTCCCTTATGATAGAACAAGGTGGATTATCTCCTGTAGTATAAAGGATGTTTGAAGGTTGGGAAGTGAATTGGAAAGTAAGGAGGACTGGAGGAGAGGAAAGTGTATAAAATAGAAGACATATTGCGGTTATAAAGTTGTA
>VYYI01001038.1:0-22764 GCA_021029175.1 Bilobella aurantiaca
GAGTCAGTGGATATGGGTGCTTCAAATTAAAAACGTTTCTATGGAACAACCATTTTGTTTACTCTGCAGATACGTGGTTATTGCGCGATTGCCTTCAATTTAGTTTATCTACATTAGCGTAATGCATAACTTTGCCTTGATCTGTAATTAACTTACCGACAGTCAACCAGCTGTTGAGTTTAATTAACTTACTAATTAATTACTACAGCTGTTTGTTTGACGTTAAATTATTATCGGTAAATGAATCGGTCCCTTTCACCCACGTGTGTGAGTACAACAGGCATGGGCAAACGCAATCGAACTGGTAATAACACGATGATTAATGAAACGAGACAAGTTAACTCAATTAAAGTTATTTTTTAACTGTTAACATTTACAATTTAGTCTCACAATCAGTATTGCTAAATTCAGTATTTGCTGAGGAATAGATGTTGACAGAATGCTGAGCCGGGAATTAAAAATTGACATTTTGGTCCAGCTTAAATTCTTGACGACCAATCCTCTTAATTGTATAATTGTTAATAATTAATTAAACTATCCAGAAGAAAAGTCTCTGGGCGTACTGCTTTTTATTTATTAAAGCAAGGTGTTTTAATTCCTTTTCATTTGAATGTCTTGTGCCTCCTGGATCTAAACCTTTCTGAGAATCCATTCATGTAATTAGTGACATGAAAGTAATAGTACAAAAGTCATAATATAAGTATTAATAATACAAGTCAAATGTAACTGAATCAATGATTTTTATCCGGGCTATTTCTTTCCGGCTCGGCCACAACCACATCACTGACGGTTGTACCGCTTGTACTGGCAGAGGTAACCGGCGACGATAACTTGGAAGTCAGCGCGGACAGAGACGCTACTGTGCTATCTTCCTTCAACCTGTCGCCTTCATCATCAACCTCTTGAACTTGGTCTTGTTCACGCAAATGGTTGTTTGTGGAAGCTTCTTTTATGCAGATTAGATCCAGTGAAGCGGAAGGTGCTTTGTGTCGCTTTGGGTCTCCGGAAAGAAGGGAATGAACATTCGGTGATGTATTTGGACTATCTTGCTCATCCAAAAAGCGTTCCATGAAATCCCTATGAAATGAAAAAATAAATCACAGCGACAAAGAAAAATATTGTATTTACACCTATTGAGTGTTTTAGGTGGATTTTCTTACGTCGTTCCAGGGTGGAGAATGTACTTCTTCTTTTCCAATCTGGCTTTTACAGCGAATAAGTCGTGACGCTCAGTTTTCTTCCAAAGGTAATAAAATTGCACTAATTCACTAACTGTTCTAGTCCGTACCTGTTCAAGTAATAATTCTTTAAATAAGGCGTCAAACGCCAGCAGCAAGACACGTACCCTGTTTTGTTGAATTGTATGAAATTCTTTGCCATATTGGCGAAGTCCAGATTCGAAATTTCTACACTCTTCCTCAGACCATAAGCTGGATAAAGTCATGGATGGAATGGAATTAATTGTTTGTCGTCGAATAGCTTCATCAGCATTTAAGCCACATTGAAGATATAAATACAAAGCCTGTAATCATATCATAAATTAGCGAAACAATTCGTTAAAACTGAAGAGATTTACAAGGTTAAGTACTTGTTCATCATCTCGAACATGAGATCCTTTTGGAATTTTGTTAACCCCTTCGGGTACAGTTGTCTGAGCAGACTGGATGCCGACCAAAAATTCTTTGATTTCTTTGTCTGAGAGATCGTGAGGATCCCAGAGTAATTTATCCTCATTCTCATAAGGCATTGCATCGTCGTACTTTTGTAAGCCTTCTTCGGGGATTACAGCTTGGTAGTCGGTGCCGACCATTATTGTCTGCAAATTGCAAAACGCAGGGTAGCAAAGCAAAGTTAAGAGGAATACAAACATATCCAATACAATAGTTAGAAATACTTGGAATTGTTGAATTTCAGGAAGATCATAGTCAAACTCAATAGCATAGTATAATAAACAATTAGTAAGCAAATACATGATCTAATTCTTGCATCTTATCTTACTTTCTTCCAGTCTTCCTCAATTGCATCTGGATTTGGACTATAATCAACATCTTCTTCTTCCTCCTCATCTTCTTCGCTCTGCTGACGTGAACCTGCTGCAGTTTAATTTGTTGTAATAATAGCCATTTTAGACTACACTGTTTAATTACATCGTAAGTGACGAGCACCAGATACAGAGCCTCCTATCAGAGGATCATCTTTGTATAGTTCATGAAGCATTGACGGTGGCTCTTTGTCTCCGTCATCTTCGGCTAATTCCTCCTCCGGATTATCCAAGCTGGTTATGCTTTGATTGGCAGCAACTTCCTCCTCCTTCGTAACCGCATCCACGTCAGTGTCCATTGGAACTTCGGCTTGTCGATCTGGCTTTAGGCCAGGACTTTCTACTTCTTTGTTCAAGTGAGATTCAGTAGTTGTAGTTACGACGCTCTGGGACTCCGTATCCTTGATTTTTGTTTCTTCAGAATTTTTTGTATTGGCATCGTCTTCAACGGCAATTTGTGAAGACTCCTCCGATATCACCTTTTCACAACTCTTCGTATTAGCAGGGGACCTTGACCTTATCCGCTGTAAATTAAATACAATTTTAGATCGATTCTCTTTCAGAATAATCTAAATGTCCTTTTGCCAAAAAAAATAAGAACATTTATTTAATATTTATTAATAGCTACCTTCTCATTACACTTTTCACCGGATTTAACTGTCGGAGATTGTGGAGGCGAGGATGAAGGTTCCTCTGCGGATTCTGTGTACCCATACATTGCTAGCAATGCTTCGATTGGCATGTCCTTTTCCTGTTAAATTTAAGCTTATATTATTATTCTTACTCAAACATAACCAGCTAACAAATAGGTTTATATGCCATGAAATATACCTTCTCTAGATTTGATAATTCTGACTGTTGTTCATCAGCTTCTTCTAAGGCTTCCTCCTCATCGAGTGTCCTTTCATCGTCAAAATCATTTACCATCATTTCTGCCGTTAGCTCGAACTCATCGCCAGGACTGCTTGGCTCGATCAATTTAGTTTCCTACAAGCAGTACATCACAGCAAACTTTCAATTAATTGTATCCTGCCAGTGCCAAGAACGCAGTAACTGTTATTGTTAATGCGAACACCCACCTTCTCCTTATCTAGAATTTCCTGCTCTTGATCAATTATCATTGCCGTTTCCTTTTCTTCCATTATACGATGAGCACCGACCGCTTGGTCCACAATTGATTAACGTATAGATTGTATACGAGAGACCAAGCGCAGATGGTTTATGCCACTTTTTAATTAGGCCACTTCACTATTGTTTATGAAGATCCTGTTTTTCAAAAGTATAACTTCAAACGTTCTAGTTTGCACTAAAATTTCAGTTGTGGTTCCTATTCCAAAAGTAATTAGAAATGCTGCTACACAGTCTCATGCTCTACTAAACTAAACTAATTGTTTTATCAACTTTTCTCAGCGATTAAAATTAAAATCTACTTTTGTCAAATTAGAATTAAAATTGTAAAATTTGAACTTTGAAAAAGGCGCGGGCCGACACGGGCAATATTCTGTCTCAGATGAGCCAAACAAAAGGTGGACGCAGAGAATTCTCACACAAAAAGAAGATCATTTTTTATAAAAATTCAGTAGCCTTTACAACCTCCAAGCGATAGTAATCATGAGCTGAATTTAATGATTAATTATAAGTTGAATTTGTAATTAAATTAAGACTAAGTTATTATTAAGTTAAATCAATTAACACAAATTAAATTAATTTTTATTAATTTAACCAGCCAAACAAGCCCGTCCTAGGACAGGGACATTAAAATAAATGTGATCCTCCTAGTCTTATTTGGCTTATTATGAAGATAATTTCAAACTCAAGAAATCTAATAATGGATTCCAAAAGGGAAGGTGAAAGTCTTACTCCCGGAAACGAGGAAATTTCGTTTTGTCTGTATTCTCACTCTTCATTTGAATATCCCGCAAATCGATAGGTTTCAAAGGGTTAAAAAAAAGTATTTTTCAACTTTTCTAAAAGTTTCCCTTGGACGAGAAATTAATTGCAATTAATTCCGATTATGTCATTCATTAGTAACATAATGTTTTGCTTGTTAGCATCAAAAGGTAAAGCAGTTAAGCATTTTGAAGAGCAGATGGCAATTGTACCAAATAAGTTACCTTAAGAAATTAAAGATTCAGCATATCACATTAAATTAGACTTTTTCTTGAAAATATTATTCAAACATTAAGTAATTACATAGTTTTGTAAAATTGTTGGTTGCGATTGGAGACTGGCGACCTTGGTCCTAGATATGATGGTGGCAGGGCCAGCGTCTCCGGTGACAATGAGGTCAGGGATAGGTAGAAAAATAGCGTTCCTTGAAGTTGGTGGGAAATTTTGAAATTGATTACCCTGTATCAGATGCTCTACTTATCATGTCATCCGAGAATCAAATTCAATTCAAGTAAGAAATCCGATTCCGAATCATCTTCAACGCTCATAAAACTTGAACTTAAAAGTGAATGATGCTCAACATCCGCCTTTCTTCTGGACCATTCCTTATACTTCACAGATTTCCTGACTAACTAAACTAACCAAACTGACTTAAAAAATTAACAAGAAGATGAAAATGGATATTCCAAGGTGCTTCAGTTTAAAAAAATTACTAAATAATTATCCAGTTCATCATGTAAAGTAATGAGAAGAGCCTGAGTGTTCTCTTTTTAAATTTGAACCATATCGATAGATTTCGTTCTTTTGAGGTAAAATTTTCTGAGAGCGGTGTACTGTGTACCCTTAGCGACATTCTAATTTTGGGCCTCTTAGTCTTAATTGTGTGCTTCGTTGGCCTTAATTATTTGTGAAAGATGGATCGATGACTGATCTCTGTATTTGGGTGTGTGTGAATTAGGATGGGAAGGAGGGATGGTGTGTGATGTGAAGTCATGGGAACTGGCTGCATGTCACTGTCAGGTCAGAGGGCATTGAATGCCCCAGAAGAAAGCAGACTCATCATCATTCATTAGTCTGCCACTTCTTAATTGAACTCTGTTAACATCTTTACTAATAATTATGCCACTTAGCATTCTCCATTTCCGTCATTAATCATTTCTAAGCGGGACTCAACGATTAGGTGAAGCTGAGTGACACTATCAACGAAAGATTACCAGGATGCAGATGCAGTTCTTTAAGATAACCAGTATAACATTTAAGTAATTAGACGCTTTTTGTGAGGTACAACAATTGGAGTGCTGGTTACACCTTTGGAGGCACAAATTTGAAAGCTAACGATGATTTAAATTTCCAAAAATGCTCAATCCCAAAAAAATCAAAAAATCCCAGTGCAATATTTTAGGATTCAATGAATAGTTTAGGTCCAATACACAAACACGCCCGTCCATGGACGCTAGGATTTAAATTATTGATTTCTGGTATACACGTGCCCTACTGCGGACTTGTTTGATTAGTATTAATTGCATCATCGCTCTAGTATTTAATATTGTGATAATCTTAAAGGTCATTATGAATATTACTATTTATAAAATAGAATACATCTTAACAACGTAAATTACCTGGTTTATAGAATGTAATCGATTAAAAGCTACGATGCACGCAATCACCGAACATCACATTCTGCTAAAAGATTGGTTCGGGATGCCAATATAATTCCTTGAATTAGTAACTTCAATTTGTAATTATCATAAATTTTCCTAAATTTATAATTAAATAAGATTAAGTATTTATCACATTTAATAATTTCTCCAAATAATATACTTCCCATAGTGTACAACAGCTCAACGATGACGGACTTAAATGTTAATTTTTTTAAGTCTGCTGAATTTCTAAAAATTCCACATTTACGGCGATCTTGAGATCTCGAGATAATTATTAACAATAATAACAAAATGGAATCATAGAGCGCCAATTTAAATTATGCTACTAAAACAAATATTAATTAAATATCAAACGAGGAACAAAAGTCGACAAAGTTTCTTTTACTATTTTTGAATCAATGTTTTATCAAGTGCATTGGGGTGAGAGGTCAACCTTGCAAAAGTTTTGGACATCGCGGTCTCGCTGGGCTGCAGTTTCACTCCGGATGGTTTGGAAGAAACAGCGATTAGCGCTTCTCAAGCATTAACTCCAAACAAGTCCATCCATTATTATAGGCAGTATCTTCGATTGATTCACAGATCTAGTGTGAATTTTGGACTCATTAGGAGGCGGAGTTCACGAGCTCCTCCTCGAATTCAAAATGAAGAATTTCGAAAGGATGTATCTCGAATTGACAATTATTGGCATATATGTCTGTGTCAACCTCCCTGGCTTCCAGCCGCAGTACAGACGCTGTTCTGACAATAGAAAAGGCGCTGACGTACATATGATTTAAGTCACTATCGTTGTAGTCCTACCAGAGCGCTGTTCTGAAAATTCTCCCTATTGTAGTTACTCAAAGCGTTTTTTTTAATTTGGAACCCCCAACCAAACCGGAAGCGCCATGTTCAACAATTTATTTATTGCAACTCTAATTACGTTTTTCATAGTCCTGAGCTATGCTCAAGGTAGTAGTAGTGGTGGCAATAATAATAACCTTCAAATTGGTCAACGCTCTCGACTTCCGATCCAACATCAACAGAACAGTATATTTGTTCAACCAGGCATTTCAGAAGATGTAGACGAATTTCGGTCTTCGAGTGACCTCCATATTTCCGAAGAATTCTCCAGGCATCATCAACGTCATTCTCCAGGAACGCATCCGAGGACAGCAACACAAACTTCTGGAAACAGTCACCCTAATGCCATTGTCAAGGAGCCTGCACAGGCCGACTGCCCAGGATGTCAACAATTCCGCCAGCATGGCGACAACGCAGAGGTCTCAACCGAGGCTCTCCGAAACTTAAGACTTGAACGAATCAAGCTGAAAATTTTGAAAAAATTAAGACTAAAGGAACCACCCAACGTTTCTGGAGTCAAAGCACTTCCGGACAATTTCCTAGCGACAACGAATCATCAAAGTCATAGTCACCGATATTCGTCACAGAGTTCCACCAATAGCGAAACGGATGACTACTACGGAAAAACGGAACAGGTTATCTTGTTCGCCGAAGAAGGAACTGCAGGTAATTTTATTAAATTTACAAAAAGTCACAAGTAATTAATTATGGACAAATCGAGGGGAGGAGTAGTGCAATAATGGTGAACTTCATTCAAATATTATTATTGGAATTTTGCATTTCATTCGAATCATCTCCTCATCAGTTAGAGCTTTCATTCATCATGAATGAGCACAAGAACGTATTATAGTATATTGCACTATACCATTAAATTAGATTGCATTTGAAGCTGAGAGTGACCTTCAAGATTAAAAGGCTAATGACTGGAGTAAATGGTCTATAATTATTTGTAAATTAACCATTCAAATGTCAATAATAATTAGAACATTATCATGCATCTTTGAAAAGTGCAGTGAGATGCAGTTTCTAAATTTTCAAAGCGAATCTTCTAAACCCGACTTCAAGAAAAAGGGATCTTTTAGAGTTCAAGGCAAATTGAAATTTGAGATTTTTGATTCATGAAAAACTGTTCAAAATATTTTCCCAACTTTTATTTCAGAATCAGCAAAAGTCTACTAAAGAGTAGTCAGTACAATTTGGAGTTCAAAAATACGCATAAATATGTCTCGGGGACTTTTTTTTTGTTCAATCGTTGCAGAAAATGTTCATGCATGAAATGCATGATTCGAGAAACGCATGTAATATTGAATTGAATTCAATAATGTTAATGCACATTGTTTGAACGAAATGTTGAACATTTCTTAACTTTGAGTTGCATAAAACTAAAGTAATAAAAGACTTAATTGAGAAGGATCTCTCTTGGAAATGCTGTGTCAGAGGGTGCTCCCATCTGAATCACACATTGTAACATCTTTAATTGCTAAAAGTCAATTTCTAAAGTTTTTGATTACGTCGTGGCATGGACCAGGAAGAAGTGTCAAAACAGCGTTGATCTGTCAACTTGGCTAGTTAGCAAAACCATGCAAAACTTCCTTTTCCTGTAAATTGCTAATTTGATATTATGTACTTCTGTAATTAGAATCCTAGATTTCCAGCTTGTGCTTCGTGTCATCTTTCAGTACTAATAAAAGTTTCTGCAAATACAAAGTGTAGCATGATCAGCGAAAATTAAATCCTGGATCCTTTTGTCGGAATAAGGGTCAACACCTTTTATTTAATTTATGTACTAATGTCAAGGGGTCATAACCGTGGCTAACCTGATAATAGGGACAATGTCCAAATCGTCCATAAATGGTAGTCCTAAATGGGTATTTATGAAATAGGAAGAGCAAATAAAACAATACCTCTTTCAAACAATTTCAAAATCAGGAAATGTCGAGTAGCGTTACTGCAAATCGAGACAGTACTTTGTCTTGAAGCGCAACATTTTGATCGTTGAAGATGCAAGAGTAATTAAAAGTTGAGAAGGTCAAAGTCAAAGAAGATGCGATACCAATTAATGAGAGATGCCTCTAAGCATGGGTGTCAAAAGTTATCTGCTCAATTGCATATTAATTGGTTCACTGCTTGAGATTCAAAGTAATTTGAAGGGTTCACTTCAGGATAATTGCAGTTCATAATTTTTTTTAGAACTATCTCAAGCGGTCGTTTTTGACCAACATTAGCTGCACTTGTGATGGATGACAAAGTATTAATCTACGAATATGAAATAATGAAATCCTTCAATTAATTAACTTGATTATTTATGCCTATCTTCATGTCCCATTAAATCAATTTCAATTTTTCCTAATTTCACCCATGCAAACCTTAATTTCGAACCGATTGAATTGTACTATTCATTAACATATATTTCATATTAAATAATGTTAAAAGCTTTTAACTCATACTTAAGTCTTCACTGTAGTTGTTTTCAAATGCAGTTTATTTGTATTATTTGAAAGTTTACGTTATTCTGATTTGAATTTTAGGCGGGAGTTCGTTGTGTCCATTGCGACGGAGCATTCCTTCAACGTGTCTGACCTTTAAATTACCCAATGAAGTAGCTAGAGAGAAAGCTGACTTACGGGTATTCTTCAAAATGTTAATTTCCTAATTTTGTAGTTAATTTATGTAATCACTAATTACTGAAATATTGTTATGGATTTGTAATGCTTTTAGGCAACGAGTGCCGAGTTATGGGTTCACGTATTTGAGGAAGATGGAAGCGCAAGTCGGGTCTTTACAATTGCCGAAATGTCAACGAGCGAAGTGTACCATGGTCCAAAAGCTACGAGCCTTGACCCAAGACACACCGTAAATAGCACTGGTAATCGTCATTAAATATGGTTCACTAAGTCTTCAGTTCATTGGTCGCCTATGTCAATGAACTCCTCTTATGGATTAATTGGTTCTAAATTTAGATGGATGGGAGTCTATGAACGTTTCAAGCACTGTGGGAGCCTGGATGAACAAAACGCTTCATTTTCGAATGGAACGAGACTATCCTGCCCTAACGCTTCAAATCGGCTGCAGGAATTGCACAAAGGTTTCTGCCGGAACCACTTCCCCTATTGATATTCTCAATGCTCAACATCGGCCGTTTCTCGTTATCAACATGGCCGAGAATATTCAGGTAATGTCCACATAGTAAGCAACCTTCCTTGAAACAACATTTGAGACTCCATACTCTATTTAAAAAACAAAAACAACCCTTAATCCAGGGTTCCGGATCGCGTTTTTTTTTTAAATTTTTTTAATTGATGTTTAGAAAAGTCGCCGGCGTCGTAACACGAACTGTCACAGCAGTGGAGCTACTGAATGCTGCCGTGAGTCTTTCAAAGTTTCGTTTAGTCAAATCGGTTGGGATTGGATCACTCATCCGAAAGAATTTGATGCATTCTACTGTCGTGGTCGCTGTGGTGGCATGAGGGCAGCCCATCATCACACATCGGCAATGCAGGTCAGAGGTCAATCTTATTTCAAAATTTTAACGTAACAACCGTTTGAATCCATATTTTATATGCAGGCCCAACTCAATGTAAGGAACAGAACTGCTACAGCGGCTGAGGCGGGAGCCCTTATTCCATGCTGTACTCCAAAGAAATTATCTGGCAGTAAGTGAATTAATTACGATTTAAATTGACAGACCCAACTAATTTTCCAATCTTCTGGTATTTCAGTTACAATAATTGTTAGACTTACAAATAATACAAGTGAGACAAAGGATCTACCCAACATGGTAGTCGACTCATGTGGATGCGCTGGAGATGAAGAAATTTCCTAACTACTGTATTTAGTACTGTATTTAGTACTGTATATTAATTGCACGTGATAAGTATTGCATTTCTGAATCTTAGGGTCCAGCAACACAAAGAACAGTAATCTTAAGTAGAATTAGGACCTATATTTGTATGTTAATAGCTAACGGCTACAAGGTACTTGCTTGTAATGATAACTTGATTGGTTAGATTCTTGGGGTGTTGGGATGAGTATTGTCTGGAAATTGAAAAGAAACGGGGCGATCTTTAAGACTTGGCAGTACAATTTTAGTTATGAGAAAATTTATTTATAACATAGTTAACTTTTTGTTAAATTATTCGGAACATCAACAGGTTTTGATTTGTAGAAGAAAATATTAGAATATTTAAAAGTTTAACACGTTTTGTATCATCAATGAAACACTTGTAAGATTAAATATCATTCATTTTAATACCATCATGTATTTTGGTGTGCAACTTTCTTTTTTGGTAAGCCTATTAGCATTCGCTGATACAATTCGCGAGACAATGAAGGTCATTCCTCTTTTTGATACTTTGCAAAATAACAGAAATAGGCAGCATTCTTGATCGTTTGTTGGTTTATTCAAATGCTAATTTCTAATTCACTGAAGGTGGTATTTTGCGTTTTGCTAACTTGACTTTGGGCCTGGAACGGTATACTTTTAGTTCATACGTATTTCCTCAACTCAGGTCAGGAAAAAGATGCGGATAGTCCGTTCGCATGCGTTGTAATTCGTCAATAACTGTCACGTGGTCAAATGAAGTTGAGTTCTCATTGAATACTTTCAAAATATCGAGACGTTTCTCATCTGCTTCCCCGTAGTAAAGATTTAGCTGGACTGTGAGGAATTGAGATTCCATCAGAGACTAAAATATAATTAAAAAAAAATATCAACTAACGTGAACCGAGAAGTAATAATGTAAAGTTAAAAAAACCAATGGTTGTTTACAATTGCGTCTTTGTCCCATTCTCCACGCATTAGAATCAAGTCCTTATTTTCCCGCAGCTCCGTGTAATGAATTAGCGACAAACAAACTGGAGCATTTTCTTTGTGCATCTGGTACTTGATGAGAGGTGTAAAATAGAAAGATCCCCCATGATACTGGACAAGAAACATTTCATATCCGTCCTTTTTGGGCAGAGGTAATACAAACTAAAAAAAATGTATAAAGGATGGATGAATAAAGTTACTAAAGTTAGGCAATATTCAATCAATCGGGTAATCCTGACACCATCGTGTAACTTCAACTAGAACGAAGTCGTGATGAAGTCAGTATAATCAACGTAAACTGATTCGTTTGGGCATTCCAAAAAAAAAACTGCGAGGAAGTTGAATAACCATACTTTTAATTGAATATTACTTACGGTTGGAAATGATTTTCCTCGAGTACAGATTCTGTCGTATATTTGACTAGTCATTGTCGCCGCTAACATATTCAAACCGTGATGATATTCTTGCCAAATCTGTTCAAAATTTGTATCGTTGGAGTATTACTCATATTCAAGTTGTCACATTATAAATTTTGAGAACGAAAACTTACAAAAACAATATCCTCTCGATCCACTTTAAGAAGCATTTCTAGCTTCATCACTTCATTGAGTGACTGCAAGTAAGAAATGTAATCAAGTAAATACAGATGAACCAATTTAGCAATTGACTATTCAGCAAGAAAACAGGCGTACGTTTCTCGACGGTACGTGTACTTGCTTTGCCTCGTAACCAGTTGCTTTCTTTCCCGCCGACACCAACTGTTCAATGATGCTCATGAATGTTTTGGGGGAAGACCTAATCAAGAATGCGGGTTTAATATAGTCCAAATAATACTTTTCTGCAAATAATTACTTCTGAGTTTCGACGATTTTAGCCTTGTACTTGTCATAGTACGTATTTTTCTCAATGACTGCCTTGAATTTTTGTAGTTTTTGTTGCGATTTCAAGTCTAGATCCACCTCATAACCATCCTGGTCAACATGCCCATCTCTTCCGGACCCGCTTCCAGGAAATTTTGTCTTATCGGTTTGGTTCGGAGAATTTATCATTATATTCCGAGCGAATTGATACTGTTGCCAACTGGATTGCCTGAAGACAAGAGGCAAATTATGCCCGACACCACTCGCATATCCAACAGCTTGACGAATTGTTGAGTTCATAGTGCAAAAGCAGGAAGAATGCGGGCTCAGCGGTATCGGTTAGGTTCAGTCGACGGATGCTCTAAAACAGATGAAGAAATGAAGAATAATTGTGTATCCAATAAGCGCTTGAAAACCCACCTGGTGAATTAGTTATGGTTAAATGAGCGAAGCGACTATCAACCAATCGCATATGTGATAGAATCAATCAATCACAATCACAGGGATATAATTACATTTAGAATTTCGATCTCGACGAATAATAATTTCAATTTTCAAAATAAATTTGGACGATCTACACGAGCGAAGTGTTGAGTGTGTATTAATTTGATTTGTAATGAAATGTAGAAATGTTCAATGCGTTCCCGCGGATACAACACGTGCACTTTCTCTAAATCCACTCACACGTGTACTTTTGGAATCTACGAACCTTTAGGGTTCGCAGTCACGAATCATACTCCGAATCCTGGATACGGCTTGATTCAGATCGCTGCTCCGAATCTTTTATGAGGGTACGCTTTGGAAAGTTCGCAAGGAAATTTTTGGGCTGGAGGGTTCGAAGGATTCGGTGTTCGGTTAACCCTTCCCATAAGAGGATGTGTTAAATCGAACCCTAGCGAACCCGGTTCGAGGGTTCGCTATATTTATGCTAATTTGATGGGTTCGATTCGGTTCGGCCCCCGTACATGTAGGTACGGTACGGTTTGATTCGCTAATATTGTGGAGGATGTGGTTTCGCTATGAAAGGTTTTGCGAACCCAAATGAACACGTGTGCTCATTATTAACCTCTCCAATACAGCAACAGCACGCACACACATTTCTAAAGTTAAGGGAATATGGAAATTTTTTTTTAAAGAATTAATGTATTTGTTACTCGGATCAAACATCATTAATTCGTTTAAATGTCAGTAAAAAGTAAACAAGTTAGAATAAAAAATTATTCAGTGACCGGTGTTACGTTCGAGGCTCGGAAGCATAGCATGGTTTTTTCAATTCTGCTATTTCTCTCCCCCGCTCCCAACTTTTTTCTTTGCTGAAATAGAAACTGGAATTTCCCATACATGAGAGGTTACTACAACATAGAGTCCTGAGTAACTTTTAGTCAGACCGGTTTCACATGTATGTACGCCTTTGCTTGATGAAATTAAGAAATGTAAACATAACAGATTTAGAATTTAGGAAAATCAGTGAGTGGTCGGTCTAACCAAAACCAACCATGATTAATTATTTTACGGTGTGATTAGTAATGATTGATTAATGTGTTCGTTAAAGTTAATTGACAACTGTCCTGGAGCTACTGGAGATAGGATTCACTCGTACTGGAGATTCAACTTTCACATTAATTTTATATTTGGGTAACGTGTTTCAAGGATTGCCAGTTTTCTTTTATTTATTGTCAATAAATCAAATTCACAAAATCAAATAGCTGCCTTGAGGTTGAACTTATCTTCATGTTTTATATTGGTTAGGTACTAGGTTCGAAGGATGAAGTCGAGGTCATAAATTGAATTGCATCATATTAATTAATAGAAAGAAATGGATCAGAAGAAGGACACAGATTGGAGTGAGGCTGAAGCCACCGTTCTTAGAGCCTCACACGTCTACCTTCTAATGGGCAAAGAATACCGGATATCGCGAAACAGACGTGCCGAATGGTTTTTTACGCATCTAAACACAACTGTGTCAATTACGCAAAAGTACAAATTGGTAAGGAAAGAGTACAATGTGTATTTCACAATCATTCTTGTAAACAATTGACACCCAGACACCCTTGATAGAAGTACTGTTAACTGTTCTAGGATGAATATTCTGAAGAGCTTGATATCGTGTCAATAATTCCCAAGGATCCTCCTCATACCTGGAGCATCGAAGCTAGTCATTTGTTTCGGTAACTGAATTCTTCATTGCGTACCCAAGTAACGGAGGGGCGTAGCCCCGCCCAATACTACCCAACTATTTCGTTTTCGACTAATTTAAGGTTGCTGATTCTGAATCTGTAATTAGATTTGGGCGGTCCTTCCTGTCAAACAAAAAAGTTCTGAATTTTTGAAAGTTTTAAATTTCAATGCGAAATGTTATACGTTTTTTTTTTTTTTAATTTTTGGGTTTTCATTATTTTTAAACCTAGTCCTAACCCTAAATATAAACACCGATAATCTAAACCTAAGTAAACCTACAAATAGTATATTCTAACAAATATAAATAAAAACATTTCAAACTGAAGTCGGAAAAAGAATTAAAAAAAATCCCGTGGATTTGCCATGTAAAATTCAAGATTTCAAAAAAAAATCACAACTCGTAAGTCTGACGAGTCCGCCAAAATGTAATTGCAGATTCGTTTTCAGCGACCCAAAATTAGTCTGAATTGATATCAATATTGGAGCTTCGCCCCAATACTGTAATTTTACCCAAATAACATCGGCCTTGAGAAAACTTTCTAATTCAAAATTTGTATTTTGTCTTTTAGTTACGTCGTGTGTTCTGATACTATCATTGAGATATTATCCAGGAAATATCGCTTTGTTTACTGCTTAGATGTTAGCTCTTCCACCGGGTCTGTGGTGAGTAAATACAAATTTATTAAAACAACGATTACGTTTTCATATTAAGAACAATTATTGTAATTTTTTAATAAAATTTGGAATAGTTCTGTAGAGTATTTTATATTTCTAAAGGATGTGCAAAATGGAATGGTTACATTCGATGCACTTTTTGGTGCGCTGCAGAATAGTATGGAAGGTTTAGTGAAACCGGTGAGTGGAAGCAAATATTAGTAAAATTAAATAGTTTGAAAAATATTGTTTTATTATTACTTTAGTTTTATGTTCCGGGTAGTTACTTCATCTTCCAGCCTAAAATCTACATAACTGTCATCGCTCATGCTCCTTTCGTATCTTCGTTTGTTGACGAAGTAAAAAGAAAAGCCTTATACATATGGATTTGTAAAGTTTTTCATTGATTACAAGCTCTTTGAGTAGGCTATTGTGCAAGGAGTACTGCTGGACTCTTCAACTTGTAAACACGTTTTGGAAGTCATATTCCGAAAGCTCGAAGAAGTGGAAAACAGAGTTGCGAAGCTTACTGGTATTGTGAGTGAAGGTGCTATTCAGAAGCATAAGGTTAAGACAGTTTTTAATATTTCATCTTGATATTTACAAAACTGATTTTTTTTACGGAATGAGAACTTTAATGTATGACAGGCTCCGCAGATATCAAGTACTTCAAAAATAAACGGGAAACCAGATGAATCCATTCAGCCATCTACATTTGTTATTAATCCTGACTTTGGTTTGGTGGACTTACTTCGTCATGCTCTCATTGCCTTGCATTTACTTCCCGAAAATTCTACGTCAGGTAAGTCCGATGCGAAATTATGTGTTAAATAATGCATAGTAGTGGTTTTAAGTTATTATAATTTTTGCGAATATTAAATATATATGCATAATGTATTTAATGCAGTTCTCTAAATAGGTTTGGTTGTTCTAACCGATGGAGTCATAAGTGTACCTGACGGTGGTTACCTGGACATGGTTCTTGCACAGCTACGTTACAGCACAGTTTCTTGTTCATTTATTCAACTCTCTAGTCCATTTCATCCACATG
Organism: Bilobella aurantiaca; assembly: GCA_021029175.1. Classification (NCBI taxonomy): domain Eukaryota; kingdom Metazoa; phylum Arthropoda; class Collembola; order Poduromorpha; family Neanuridae; genus Bilobella; species Bilobella aurantiaca. The sequence continues at coordinate 15,986 of VYYI01001038.1, forward strand.
CCTCACACGGAGGTTTGCCATATGCTGACCTAATGCGTTTCATATCCACAGCGACCTTTGGTGCTTTCTTAACGAATCTTCCAAGAATAGTAAGTGAAAAGTAATTGGAGAATTTAAATTGTGTATAAGAAATTGCATTCGGATTGCATTCTTGTGTACGTTTTAGGAACCTGATTCACAAGCGATGAATATTTATCACAAGTCTTTCCTTAGTTGGAGCTTTCAGGATTCCGTCGAAAGTTTTAAAAATAGTTTGATGACTCCATTTGGGAACAAGCCTGGTGAATGGTCTGTCCAGTAAGTGAATTCATTAGCTGAATTCATGTAAATGGAGGCTCTAAATTTATATTTTATAGAAACAAATGTTTTTCAACTATTCGCGATATGCCTGTAATGAAGAAACAACAATATGAGACAACAATGAATGTTGACTACCTAAAAGTGCTTTCTTGTCGGCTGCGTGAGGGCTTTACAATTAAGGTAGTAAATAATAATTATTAAGTTATTAAAGCATATTTCGATAAATTTCTTGACTCCAAATTACAATTATAGGAATCACGACTATCTAAAGACGACTTGCTTCATATCAAATTAGTTTTGCCATGGAAATTTCTCATAGTCATCGAGTACATGCTAATTACTCCGTGGCCACCTCCGTCTACCCAGCCTAAGGTTACTTCAATTGTTTCATTGGAAGCTCCTTATGACTTTCTGCACGATGTCACTTGCTTGGCAAAGAAGCCCTTCCAATCTTATTATCGACAGTTACTTGTTAACAAGTTCTGGGCGTCGCAAAAACATTTGTCGGAGTCGGACAAATTACTTGCTCACTTCAATTCGTTTGCATCGAATTCACACTACTACAGCATTCCAGATAGACTCAAAAATGGTGTTCCGCTTTTCTACATTTCCGCCAATTCACCTGCGCTTTCTTTTCAGTCCAGGTAAAAAGAGAATATTCTATTGATGAAGGGTATTTAGTGGTATGCCTTTCTATTTAGAATACTTCTGATTGGATAATATTTTAGTGAGGCTGCATTTCCACACTTTTCCCAATTCTGGAAGCCTATCTGCTTGCTGGATACTGACATTTGGCAGAAGTGGATGCATACTCATCGTGTCGGGGTCATCCTCGAGCATGATCACCCCATTCCCAAGTTAGTCTTGCCTCAAGATCAATGTTCAACAGCGAACTATTAGTATTTGCTTAATTCCTTATTCTTTTTATACAGGTATATCCATCAACCTAATCCCAGTGGAAGATACCATGTAATTCAATGCCGTCAAACAATGATGGGTCTCAACACCCTTTTAATGGATTGGAGCTCTTTCGTTTTAGTGGAAAACCATTCTTACATTAAGTTTATTTTCAAGTAATTTCTATAAATTTGATCACATCACTTTACCTAGTTATTGTTTAATTTGGGTTTGTTGTGATTTTAGGGACACTGATAAACCTCCAATTTCATTTTGCATTGTTCGAGTCACGACCAAACCACCATGCGTTATCCTTCGTCTTGCATTTTTAGTTGGAACTCCTGGAGAGTTAAGGCATCGAGACATTTCTGAATTACGACAAAAGATTGCGGGTTTAACGTTTCCTCAGAGATTGAACGAACCACCAAAGTGGCGGGTTCCAAGCGGAAGTTCCCTCCTCGCAAATCCCGCAAGGAACTATAAGCGAACTTGGTCTGATATGCCTTGTTGTGTAATTCTTCACAAACCAATTGAGAAAATCTTAATACGGTAACTTGAGAATCCGTTTATTTTTGCTAACCAACTAAATATAATTCGATGCTTTGTTCAGATATGAACAAATTCCTGGAAATTTTGCCAAGGCGCTCCTTCCACAAAATGCACATAACTGGAATCTGAGTACGAGTCGGAAGACGATGAGTAACCAATCCACTTTTGGATTTCGTCCTACGTATACGACGCCGGTTGGCTCTCACATTAAAATGGGACCAGAAATGTTTAACACGGTTGCAAGATACTTGCATCATCGAAGATGGATTTGGTCAGTTCAGGGTACAACCTCTCATCCAATTAGTATGGAATGTGTTGTTCGTATCCTCTCGACAATTACAAAGTGGGTAGAATGGACATTATGACGAAATGAAATGTAGTATAAATATTTAATACAAATGATCTCTGATTCTTCTTACAGAATGAGACTTCAAGAGGGTCTTCGGTTTTCCTACACTGCTTGTGGTATTGTCAATATGATGATGGAATTAGACCTTCAGGTTGTTAATTTAGAATTGTTGTATCCTTCTGTTACTATTTCTATATAATAATTGGATACTTTGTTTAGAATGAGAGACTAGGACTTGTTGAACCTGATTTGGAAAGTATCGAGGATTATGAAAGGACTACATCAGTTTTACAATATGTTATATTTCCTCCTGTAACTTCAATTCTAAGGTAATTTCTCCCCTATTTCTCTCAATTTGGCAGCTCACTGCGCTTATAGTATTCAACTTATTCTTATTTCCCATGTTCTTGCTTGGCTTAGCAATGTGGACCAAGACGAAGAAGATCGGGAGGAAGAAGTAGCGGAATCACCCCAGACGGAAGAAACTTCCGATCTGTATCTCATTACGGAATGCTGGATGGAACCACAAGTTGGTAGAATTTTGAGCAGTACGGAAAGTACGTCCTTTAACGGCCTCGAATTTTATGAAGTACCCACAAAGGTTAGTCCTGTTTCAGTTCCTAATTTTGGTGACGAATTTACGAAGATGGCGTTGCATTTACATCTGTTCAGAAGTGCGAAACAAGAAATGAGTTTCAATGTTATCTGTCATTTTTTATTGAAAAAGGTGTTTGATTAATCCTAATCATTCACTATTGATTAGTGTCCTGTTTACTTGGACCACAAGGATTTTTATTCTTCTGTTCAATTCTTTTGGATCTGAAACAATGGAATGACGAATGGAGTAAATAGACAATATTAAGTCCTTGAGCAATGAGCAAAGCTGTCGTCGAAGTGAATAATATCTTTTGATTTGAATTACTCAAAATCGTTTAAAACAAATATTAAAATTATTCATTGGATGAATAATGGCAACACGCAGTTTTCTACAATTACGAACTGGCAAAGCGAGAAAGTCAATAGAATAATAAACCGTTGCAAACTCAAATAACTCAAGTAGCGTATTGTACTGATATCAAAATACCTTCCTGCAACTATCAAAACAACGAAAAAGTCAAATTTTCTGGTTGGGGTCAACTACAAACTCATCCTAAAATGGTTGAAGGGTTGGGGGTCAAATATGAAGCTGAAAACATCATAACTTTTAGATTTATGAAAAACTAGCAAAAACCCGTAAAACCGATTTTTTGGTTTTGAGGGTTATTTGGGGTCATTTTAATAAGGGGAGATGGTGTGGACAGTGTGGAGTCCCTTAGACCCTTGAAAGCATCATAACTTTTCGTATTATGGTAAACTAGCAAAAATCCGAAAAATCCGATTTTTCGGATCGGGGGGTCATTTAGTGGTCGTCAAAATGCGGGTGAACGGTAGGAGCCCTAGGGCCCATCTTCGAGCTTGGCTTTACCTTTGACCCCTACTACCTGATTTGAAAAAAAGTTAACGCGTTCGAGTTATCGGGCAACCAGACGGACGGACAGCACAGTCCTATAAAGTAGCCTAATACGCTACTTAACAAGTTCTGTTTTCTGCTGTTAGTTATTGAGCAGGCATATTAGTTACTTTCCATGTTTGTGTTCCGTGGTCTATTTTGAGTCAAAATTTTTGACGGTCTAATAGTATTTAACATCTGGGTAGATTTGGATAAGTTCACTTTGAATAATCGAATTGTTTAGTAATTGATATTGGTTGGAATGATGAATTTAGCACTCCCTTGAGCCTTGCTTCTTCCATGCCGGTACCGGTCACAGGCAATTGCGAAACTGGAGAACTACAATTGTTTGGAATTGGCCATTTATTATCTAATCAATAGAAGGCTGAAAGTGAATTCAAGTTTTGAAGTACTTTAGTAAATAATACACGTTGCTTTATTCTACATTACTTAGATTTACACTAGCTTCTGGAAGCTAAGCAACGTGTATCGTGGTAGGCTGACAAATTTCACTTTACATGAAAATTGAATTACATTTAAATGTATTTTTAACAGCACGCCTCAAATGAATGAACTTTAACTGAATTTGCACTTCAAGTGACATTTCGAATGAACTCGAAAATTTCATTTTCAAAATCAACAGCATCGTTATTCTTGATACCAATCCACTAACGGAGTTTAGAGGAAAGATTTAAGTTGTCAGTTTCAAATATATCTAATTAGGATTCGCACAACTCTTGTCACATATTGTTTCTATATATATATTTTTTATTGTATCTATTATTATGTTTGCATTTTGCAGTCTTTAGCGACGTATACGTAGACCGACTACAAAATAAAATAAAAATCATGAAATATTTGGCAATTGTAAATGTTATCGGACTTCCGGAATAGTATTTGTTTCCGTTTCTCAAGAATGTAAACAAAAGTTTTTTTCTACAATTTACGTAAGATTCATTCATTCGTACCTGTACTGTACTTTTTTTTATCTTCGTAAAATGTAATTTTGAGCTTTTGACTCATACATATATAGACTGAATATTTTCTGCATGACATGACGCTGACCTTCTCAATACGAAAAATAAAGCCACATCGGGAGAAATCTTGTTAGGCTGTAGAATCAATTAAGTTGAAATAATGTCGAATTTAAAGCATTGGAAAGGAAAATCGAAGTTTTGATATTGCAAAAAGGTGAGACTGTCCGTAAATCTAATAGCTCGTTTGGAAGAGATAAGTGTTCTATCAACACTATTCCCTTCGGGTTTTCGGAAATACGCTGCTATGTCATGGAGTCGTACTCGTATAGCTTTCGTTTTAACTTTATCTCCATTTTCTGTCCAATATGAAATCCTATGACGAAAAGTTATCAATTCCCTCTTTCCCTCCTGCCATTGCGTTAAGTACCTTATCAGTGACAAAAAAAAATGAATCGACGGGATTTTGAGTTGTGTGTACTTTGTCCTTTAGGCTTTACCTATAAATCTCTTGGGTCGAGGCTAGGAAGCAATCAAACCGTGTTCTCTCCTGCTTTGGCTCTCAGTCTAGGATTCATTTTTAAAATACAAATTTAAAATCACTGTAATTGGCGTCTTGTTCGAGGAAAGTGCCATATTTCGGAGTCTGCCAAGGGTCAAGTCGAAGAGAGCATGCTCGGCGTCCATTTCCTCGTGTCCATCACTCTGAGTTGGAAGTGAAGATCTCGGCATGACTTTCGATCTAAAGCTTCACTCCCACCTTGCTTGTGTGCTTGGAAGACTTTGAAAGGTCGAGTGCCAGATCTAACTCTTCCAGCTCAAGGCTGACGGTCAGTAGACGTCGTCAGGATGGCATTTCAACTAGTTTTAAGAAACGATGGACAATCGTTGCGTAGGATACTTTTTTTTTAGAGTAGACGATAGTTTGTAGATCTTGGAATAAGTGGATCTGAAGAGCTAAGTGGAGGAGTAGTCTTGTCACTTTGAATTTTGCAAGTGAGATTCAACTTCTCCAACTTATTTCTGCCACTTCTGAGCTGCTTTACGGATTTATTGTTGATATAATCAAGGCATTTAAAAAAGTTCTAAAGTTTGGTATTATTTAAGCATTTATTTTGGGTACTCTTGATGAAATAAAAATGATTTTTTTGGAGTTTTACTACAATTTTATTAGGTAGCGTCTGTGCTTGCATATGATCTGGCCTTTTGTCGGATGGATATTACTTTTAGATAGAATGGGTTTGAAAGCCTGGATCCATCAATTTTTTATTTCTAGTTCATCGCTGTCTTAAGTCAACAATTCTCATTAAATTCTTATCGGGCATGTGGGCTCGGTCAACTTAGGCTGGAAGTGAACGTTTATTTTCTGGATATCGCGAACGGTATTTTGTACCTTACTTACAAAGTGACATAACATCGGTGTAATTTGGCAAGTAGCCCAACTACAAATCGAACGCAGAATTCTTTCAAATGAGCGCGTATTTATGTAAATTTATTTTCTAAAAGTTAAATGCGTCCGTCTACATTGGTATTGCATTGCATTTTGGGATTGATTATAGTTGTTTGATTATTGATTTCATTTGTTCCAATTAAATGAGGCAGTAGTGTATCATATTTCTAATTAAAAACACTAAGATCTTCAGATGCATGTGAGTTGGAGAGTTTGGAAATTAAACAAATAAACACAAATAAAGAATAAAATAAACAAATGGATTTGCTTAAAGCAATGTTTCGGTATTTACATGAAATCAATTTTGTTTTCCTTCCTGTAGATATTTGACATGGACCAAGAATGCATTTCGGCTTTAGTGACCTTTGAACATTTGTCCCTGATGTGCCAAAATGATGAAGTACCCTCTCCTTCAGAGGTCGTTGACCGGTAGGAACACATTTTCCCACGACTTTTCGATAATCTACCGTGCTACATATTTTGTTGAAAATTATTTCAGAGGCTTTGAAAAATCGTTAGATGAAACAGAGGATAAAATTCGCTACATCCCATTTAAATGTGAGCTCAAGCGCATTTTGACCAAATGTCAACAAGCCGAGATATTATTTTCAATGTTTCATCAAGGTGAGCATTGTGGGTAAAAATGATGATGTATGATATTGTCACGGTCACGACGTCGATGACCTCAAGGACGCCGTGCCCATGACACCGATAGGTTAATTAGTCTGTAGTCACATTTTATGGCAGACGTGTGTCTGCGATAGTTAGTCG